>JAOTOL010001608.1:1652500-1812500 GCA_034440575.1 Imbricaverruca yamaguchii | reverse complement strand
TCCTTCCCAAAAATATCAACATCGTGATTCTTGATGTGTCCCCATGTCTCATTTCTAATTTGGTTTGTGTGTAGGTATCATGCTTATGCTCACCATTACAGATTGTGATACATAAACATTCCGTGCCTAACGCAATTTCAGGTAAAGAGTTTACCCATGATAATAGTATACCGATCAATATAATTTGCTGATAGTATGACATTCATGTTGTTGTGACCAACTAAGTACCATTGTATTAGATGTTTCTCAAGATAAACAAGAGATGCACTTGTGAGCACACTATGGGCTCAAAATTGAGATTGAAGTACTAAAACTAAATTTTAAACGACATTGTTACAATTGAGAAGTTCGACATCTTACTGGACTCGTTCCGACATCCTACACCTAACGAAAAACCAGTATTTTAATGCTGTGCCAACATATTAGGAAACATATAAATCATAGGACGGGTTGACACACTGCGAAAGTGAATCGTCAGTTACATTTATTTAGCTTAGACAGACTCTGATTGCAGTTATTATGTTGTACATACACTCCAGAACGGGTCTATGCCACACGCATTAATTAAGCGATATTTCCATCCAACTTACTTTAGCTTCTAAACATCTGCTAAGGATCTTAAGATTCGATATTTCAGTTCATAGTTGATACACTGACAACATCGCATAAATCTACTGGATCCGTCCCCGAGAGAACTGGCTCACCATACGATCCTTTCCTGAGGCCAAAGCCTCACCACGGTGCGGATTAATTTCTTCTTGTGAATACAAATGTTTCGGGTTTGTCCCCATTCCTGAAAAGAAACGTGCCAAACGTATCTGCTAAGTGGATAATAATATGCTGAGCTTAGAACAATTATCCATCTGCTAGTACACTATCTGCCAAGCTGGCCTCAGTGGGCTTTAAAAATCCTTGCGACTTTTATGAGACCTAAGATGTACTAAGAAGAGGAAAACAACTAGCTCTGTTATTGGCTTTTTCAGCCAAGCCGAATTACTGTAGAGGATCCAGCACAATGCTGGCAATGATCGAGCCACGTCCTGCAACATAGGGGGACCAAGAGTGGCCACCTTTCTGCTAGTTACCCGTGGGGGCACAACTGAACTACCAGTTGAAAACTACCACCCTAAGCCCCTACAAGCTGTTTCCTCTCCACGAAAGGCGTTCCAGTGAGAAAAATGAACATTTTGTATAGTCTAACTAAAGGAACCATTTTTCTTCCTTTGAAAATATTCCCAAGTCAAATAGCAGGCTTTTCTTCGTGGGATGGAAGGGGGAGTGGAAGGGAAGTGAGAGGAGAGGATAAGGGGAGAGGGACGTAGGGGAGATTCACCTAGTTTTGTGAATTAACATTATACCTTGTCTGGAACTGACTCTGGGCTGAGCTGAGCTGAACTGAGCTGAGCTGAGCTGAGCTGAGCTGAGCTGAGCGACGTTGACTGTCGAGATTGCTGGCACTGTGATATGTCTGTTCCACGGAGGCATGTCCATTATGACATGGTCTACGGGGGTGCTAGCGACAATCTGACTGGGCTCACATGTGCGACCAACATAGCTGGTGCATATGCGGGCGCCAGCACCACCACTACTTGGTGGTGCTGGTGCCGATTTGGTGTACATCTGGTGAATATGCAGATAATCGCACTCTAGACCATAGCTGGTTCAAGTATCCATTGCACACGGCACAACGGTATCCACCAGCACAAAGAGCCTCCGGCAGTAGGTGTGCAACACCTCTTCAGATTTGTCCGTCACATAGAATTGAATTGCGGTGAATTTTCGAACGTGTATACAGGATCTTTTCTGACCACTACATCCGACAACCGACGGCTGTAGCATGATAATATCATGGCATGCTATTGTTTCATGACGGCTGCAACATGATCACACCTCTGACGGCTATGTTCTTTGAAGTCATATGATTGAATGGCTTTAGAAATTGAATGTTTTTCTCACAAAATATAGCATTTCCCAGGCACTTTTCTGAAGACCCTACGGAGATAGCATCGACATGACCACATGCATCAACTTTTGGTATGCATTGATGTCAAATCTGGTGCACATATGGATAATCGTACGCCAGACGGTATTTGTATGTGACCGTATGCCATCCCTGACATTATTTACATGGCACCGTATGCCATTCCCAGCATGATTTAAATCCCTGACATTATTCACATGCTACTGTATTTCATCCCTGCCACTATTTGCTTGCCGCTATATGCCATCCCGAAATTATTTACATGTCACCGCATACCATCCATGACATTATTTTCATTTCATTGTATGCCATCCCTGACATTTACATGTCATCTATGCCACCCCTCACACCATTTACATCTCACTGCATGTAATCCCCGACATTATTTACATGCCACTGTATACCATCCGTGTCATTATATACATAACGCTGCATGCGAACCATGACATTATTTACATGCCACCTCATCCCATACATTATACTAATTATAGGCCAATGTATGCCATACCTGACATTATTTACATGTCACCGCATACCATCCCTGACATTGTTTACATAGCACTATATGTCGTCCCTGACATTTTTGGTGTCTGATGATCCGACCTCTGATGTTCATCTTAATGGTATTGTTAATCACCAGGGGCGTCCAATCACCGCACAAATGTTCTACCAGGGGTTGGGTTTTCGTACCGGCTCGGGGTTCGTGCATCTAGGCACATTGTATTTAGCTCTTGCTTGTGCACGATATTTCTCCATCTTACCCAGTGCAGTGGGGGTTGCGCCCCGATAGGGTTTCCAAACGGAAAGAATACACCACACTTGCCACGAAAATCAGCATGTCGAACTTGACGTTATCGCGATTGGCATCCCATTTCCATACGTCGTCGTATTGCTGAACCGTCCAGATCAGTTCGAAGTTCAACTATTCGCAATAATAAGAATTGTCACGATTAGTCATTCCCTGTGTAAAAATAAAAACTGATGGACGCTGAAAATGTTCACCATGATATTGATCAGCATCTTGGACTTTGATGTTCGGTTTTTACACTTAAACACATTAGTGAGAATGATATGAGGTCCAAAAACGCTCATCTGAGGTAAGTTGTGTTAATTACATAAAATGACCTGAAGAAGATCAAGGCTTTCTCTAAATAAGCTAGTTGTCCATCGTCACCTCATCCAAATTGGTCATTTGGGAGCAATGAATGATATTAATTAGCGCTAATTCGCTGTTTCTGCCCAAATGGCTTGATATGAGCCGCTCGTATGACCCACCGGATATAGCTTTGGATATAGATATCGGCCCAATGTGGCTGTCAATGCTCCGGGCACGTAGCACCAGATGGCGGATGAGGCGTCGGCACTTTAGTGGTTGAGGTGAGCGTTTGGCATGCTAAAGGTATGGGGTTCGATTCCCTGCGGTTCCAGTCCTTTAGCATTTAGCATAGCATGGGGTTCGATTCCCTGCGGTTTGCCAGGGCGAGAGGCAGGCGACGCCGTCCGGTCTCAGCTGCTGAATGCGCGGTACAGCCGTGTGGCTGAATGGCATCTACCTGTAGTGCTACAATTCTCGTGATTCTGAATGGTGTGATTGGCAAAACATGGAATTTAAAATACCGAGTCAGAGACTTGCCCGGCGACTCAATGCAGCTTTTAGATGTAAACTGAAGCTCTTTTTTCATGAACAGACCATGGAAGATACGGTAAAAGCTAAATATATTGATGCAAGCAAAATCCAAAATACACAATGTGCTCTCAGAAGACGTCTCTACTAGTAAAATAATGGCTGGAGCTAGAAAATGTTTCTCCGCAGCATCTGATTCACTTAATTTAATATTTGTGAACATCCTGAACATATGACATGGAAGTTACGCTATCTAAGAGTGTAGCGTGTTTCAATTCAGTAAGAGATGAGATCATTGAGATCGACCTTCCCACAATGGTATTCCATGACGTCTACAGGTTAAAATACGAAATGCTACGAAGCAAATATGTCACAGGTGTGTAAATGTGCACCCATAGGTATTTTCGTTGTGATTAGGGGTCTCTGCAATGCAATGCTCTTTGTACTCATCTGTTACGGAGCCTGCATGTGTATGTGACCTTCCAAATGAAAGCCATGGACAATGTACTTCCTTCTACTCGTTTTCCAATTTCTCCAAAACCTTGTAGCAAGTTATATAGGGAGTTATATCATTGAGTAAGGCAAATCGATACAGAGGGAACTCATGCATCAGTGCATTCTGTCATGTTGTCACAACTCCAACCATGCCATACAGGGCCACGTGTTTTGCTTCGCACCTTTATCGTGGTGCAATGTTTACAATCAGATTGTTCCTGTTGAACACTGCTTGACGCCTGGGTGCGGAGGCGGTGGGCGGATCATTGAAGATTTATGGTGTCTGGGTCATGGGCGCACACAGCGGAGGCGACTGGAGGATCAGTTCTTCATTTCTATGTGGCGCCCATTGTCTGGAGCTCTCCCCTGACTAGAAGAAGCCATCGCTATAGAATGTTTGAATGCATTTTCCTTAACAATTTCAGCCGAACGCGCCCTTCTGGGTACAAAAGCCACTCACCCAGGATCGACCAAGTGCACCTCTTCTTAAAATTGTGTCAATCAGTCCACCTTAGTTAGTAATTTGGGCTTTAAGGCTCGTTGACAATTATGATCATGTTGCGTCCATCAGTCAGTCCACCCACCAGGAAATAATCCCCTGATGAAAATTGTACTCCTCCACACTTTTCCTGTCCCTTCTGCTCGCTTGTGTCCCTGCACCCCTGGTTCGGATGCTCCTAGTTGTATTGTGATCGAAGCTGCTTATGCCGCCTTAATTGATGCCACTCTCGGGCCGTTTTGTGACGCGGAGTTCGGCTGGAGCTGGTGTGGCGGTGCCGCGCCAGACGGCTCCTTCGTGGTAGTGCCGCGCCAGCCGGTGTCTTGCGCAGTGCTCTCCTTAGTGCCGTGCATCGGTCTGATTGTCCAGCAACTGTCCCTTTGTTTTGCTTCAGACAGTCATAAACTTGGAGGAAACGCTTACGCCGAACTTCGCATGAATCAGGTAGCTTGGCCCCGGAAATGAATAGCTCATGTAACTGCTCGACAGAGGCGTCCTCACCAAGGGGGGGGGGGGGAGTGACAGGTCGCTCCAGTTGCCCTGAATCTGGGAGGCTTTCCGCGACTTCCTCTGGATATGTGGCGGCGTATTTTGGATTTGGTAACGTTATTCTTGCTGCCAAGTTTCCTTTTTGAGCGGTGGTCAATTAGTGCTCACTGCGTTGCTATCAACTTCTGGTGAGAGAGTTGAGGCTGCTGATTAGCTTAGAGTAGTTGACAGAGTCAGTGTTGACAGCTCCATTGAGCAGTCCTTTGGATTTGGACGATAATGTTTACGCATCCTACTATTGATGCGTCGGGTGATTCAAGCGTTGGTATTGATCACCATCAAAAGCTTCCTTGATGGGAAGTTGATACTGCTGTGATTTATTATGACAATTTATGCATTCAGATTCGCCTTAAGGCTTTATGGTGGCTAACTTGGTGTAAGAAAGGTTACTGAATCCTAGATATTACGGCTCGCGTTTGGTGCACACAGGGTTGTTAGCGATTTGCATTGCCAAAGCCTATGGTAGGAAGCTACATTGTAAATATCCATGCTTTATCCGTCTTCTATGTACATTAACACGCGCCCTGGAGTGAGGGGGGGCGAAATCCGCCCACCCCTCCGATTTTTCGTAGATAACTCCCGATTTTACCGGCCGATATACGCCATTGTTTGTGTACCTGCTTATAAATATCCGGTACGTTGCTCAGAGTAAGAAAAACTAAGATCTACCGGAATTTTTTTTGAGTTAGGTGTCGGCAAAGTAAAAAACAAAAACGCCAGACCACAAATATCGGCGCTGATGCGCTTCCCCTATATTGACAAAAAGGAAGTGTTCTTCGCAACACAAGCGACTTGGTTGATGTATATTGTTATGCTACATTGTTTCAAAGTCATGTCAGGTCACCGAGGTCGAGTCAGGTCAAGTGAATGACAGGCTAACACACGCCCTGGAGAGATGGAGGGCAAAATCCGCCCATCCCTCCAATTTTTCGTATATAACTCCATATTGTACCGGCCGATATACGCCATTTTTCTGTACCTGCTTCGAACTGACCGGCGCGTTGTTTAAAGTAAGAAGAATGAAAATCGGCTGAACAGTTTTTCAGTTAGGGGCCATTAAAGTTTTTTTAATCGCAGCGCCAGACCACAAAATCGCCGCTGATGCACTTCCTGTATATTGGCAAAAGGGAAGTGTTCTTGACAACATTAGCGACTTGTTTGATGCATATTGTTATGCTATGTAATTTAAAAACTCATGTTAGGTCCCCGACGTCATCATGACAGGCTAATGGAACCAAACTTGGTCAACTGGAATGTTGTCATAAATGTGATTGACCGTCATGCGATTAATGTCACTTTGCATGCTACTCCCTACACATCCGGAAATCTACTGTTTGTCATTGTGTGCCTAAGCGTTTCTATACTTCATTCATGCATTTCACTCCTTTCTTTGCGAAGCCGATTGTGCCGAGCCGCCCAACGGAGCAGTCGGAGTGGGAGCCCGGTTCCGGTAACTGGAGCAGGTAATGACCTAATACAGTGCTCCTATATAGGTGACCTGAGGTCAAATGGCGGATCTGACATCTGTATTGCATCATTAGTAATGTCCAAAACATCATTAATGCCAATTTTGGAGCATTTAAACACCATCACAGCGATCCATAACAATGACAAGCAAACCCACGCAAATCCAGAACATTTTGATATTTTAACCTCATTTGACCTTGAAGATATTGACCTAAGTTCACGAAATGTGCACGCAATAGAGTTAACTATCGTGCCCATCCACCCTGCGAATCTCGTTGATCTAGCCGTGATAGGGGCCGAGATCTTAAGGGGTGGCGGAATCCTCCCCCTCAAGTACGAGTAATTTTCAGAGGCCCTCCTGGGCGCGTCTTAACTAAGGAACATGGGTGAAGTATTATCAAATTCTCATGAAATTCCTAACCATTCCGGCTGTCTTGGAAAGGAGGTCAATCAGTCACTTTCAGTAGGACTCCACCCAGGTACATTTAAGTTTTCAGTTGTTACTGGCAGGTATAATGACACACCTAATCCTTACTCTTAATATGGTGAACACATTTTGGGAGCACTTAATGGAAGTGCTGCATTGATTAATTGGTATGTATGTGCTTTAAGGTGTTCAACGCATTTGTGGATTATTTCCCCATACAAGGTTTATGAATGTGATTAAGACGATATTTCTACTCATTTATTCAGCAAATGGATTTCATTTGGCAAGAAAATAACACCAAAAATAAGATTCGATTAGAAAGCATAGCATGGCAAAAATGTTTTCAAGTATGATGCAAACTGATCCAACCTAACGGCATTCTTGTGCTGTAGGTTATTCATGAGACAAGCTTTGCACACATTTGATATTCATGAAGCAAATTGTTTGGCTAGGTTGGACTGGATTTCGTAGTTATGTTATATTTTCAGATGGAAAAATATTGCATGTTTTATAACTTATTAAATCGTTTTCATCGTTCTTTCAAAATAGGTTATGCTATATTATGTCAGGCTAGATTATTTTAAGCTATATTTTATACTTGCAAAAGAAAATGTGACAAAATGACATTACTTTCACAAAAAAATCGTAAACGGAAGTCATTTGGCACCGCCTATGGAATATTCCAAAGTTTCAGAAATAACCGTAAAGCACAAATCTGCCAACAAGCTAAGAAAAAATTAAACAGAATTTCAACACCATTTTTCCCTTAAAAATTTCCTGACTAAAAAATATACCCCAGCCTAACCTAACCTAACAAATCTGCTTTAAAAAAAATAATTTGCTTTGAAAACCGAAGAAAAGTGAAGATATTCCCACTTGAACGGCTAACTGCACCTAGATTAACCAAACCTAACCTTGTTTCCCTTATGTCGGTTTAAATGCGTGCAAAATGTATCTCGTGAACACTTTAAAACACAATAACACTGAATATATGCAAAGTCTGTCTCGTGAACACGCAAAAGCACAATAATACTGAATGTGTGCAACGCCTGTCTCGTGAACACCTTAAATCACAATAATATTAATTGGTCCCAAAATTTGCTCCAGTCCTTACACATTAGCATCATTCACAATAATATGGATTTTTTTTCTTCTGAAAGGAAGTGAATGCCGGGAAACAGCATATTAATGATAGGATTTTAGGATCAAATACTGACAACTTATTGTCCAATGCACCAATATTTGACACGATGCTCATGCTTATTGTATTGCTCGCTTTCGAAAATTAAGTGCCTTCTAATCACAAAAGGCACATTGAAGTGTAATTTAGAAAACCGAAATCCAACTTGTCGTAGGCTCAATTTCGATAGATACTTTGATACTTTGTTCTTAACTTTTGGATTTTCAGACATGGAGATCACATCTAAAAACACACCTGAGCCAACCTAGTGACCTAGAGATGTGAAAAATGTGCTTGGAATGTGTTTGATTTTGATCCTGAAAGGCGAAGTGTGTGTGTGCGAGTATGTAGGCTTAGGATGATGCATGACGTCATAAAAACGAAATTTCGAAAATTTCGAGATTGTAGTTTCTTAGTTTTCTCAAGATAAACCAATCACGGACAGCAGCATGTACTATCTATATTCGGGAATGTGTGATGATTTTACAAAATTAGTTGGCAGCTACATCATTAACCGGCTATAATGATTGACCCTGAATGGCCATCGATCATTGACCTTGAATCATCTACCTCAAATTATTATGCATGTAAAATTGATGCAGAAAATGGTCTCTTAAATTTTGGGAAGCTGCCTTGCGCCATTTAATTTCTACCTCCGGTCGTGCCAGGATTAACTGTTCATTTATGTCAACAATTGAATCCATGAACAACATTTAAAGAAAGAAAAAGCAAAACGAAGCTCCTAAAGCCATGAAGATGGAACGGAAGCTCTTAAAGCTCTTTGGAGATGGTTCAAGGAAGCCCTCTCAATCGCTGCCCTTCCTGGAATAATTTCAGAGCGACAACACAGCTGTATGCAAAACAACTTCCAGGAGTAGATGGACAGAAGAACAACACATCGCATCAAAGTGAATAGATATGAGCTGGTTAATTAGTGTGAGAGCGAGAGGGTGAGCCGTTTCCAAGTACCGCAAATGGTAGTATTCGATGCGTCGTGAACTGTTGGCTTTGGCTGCTAATTGAAATGTCAAATCCCTTGAGACCCGGTGTGCATGATACAGCATACACAGCTTTGAAGTCCTTTTGAACTTAGGAGCAAACACCCGCCAACTCTCCACCCAGGGTATGTGACAGAGTCAGGTGTAAACTAGGTCAGCAGATAAAACGATGAGCTGTGCATGCTTCACATGGTTCCCACGACATTTACATATCGCCATCAGACGATTGTCGTTAGATTTGCACCAGTGCGTTTAACAGCAAAAACAAAACGTCACCTATGTCATATCGCCGTTTAGTCGTCCATGTACCTCAAAAGACCAACTTAGTAATAAAATAAGATACAAAATTTGGTTGAAATTTGAATGTTGTCCCTGAAGTGAATGATGTCCCTGAATGAATGCCGTCATGAAAAGAAATTTCGGAAATTCCGAGAGAGCAGTTTCCTTTTTCTTAATTTTCCTGATGTAAGTAATCACGGAAAGCTGCATATAATATCTTCGGAGTATTCGTAGAGGGTCTTTGGAAGATCTGGCGGTTGGTAGGTTTGATACGTGTGACAATCTCTAGGATGTCACAAACGTGTCTTTAACCCGTGCACGTCCTGGGGGCAGATATCTGCCCCCTCCGGTTTTTCCTCATTTGCCGCCAAACTAATCGGGTTAGCAAGGCCAAACCTCGCATAGCTGTTCATTGGTCTTTCCCACATATCCTCATACATGTTTAATCCTGGGTCATCTCAGGTCAGGTCACCAGGTGAGGCGAAGTGACCCAACTACACTAGGAGTTCTAGGTGTCATAACTTCCACAATAATTTGGCGATTGATTTCAAACTTATAACATGTCATGATCTCATCGGGGACCATAATGTGCATATCGGTATTTTTCTCATAGCATTGAACTTAGGTCAGGCCGCGGCCATAGCTTCCCCATTATATGGCTATGGTAAAATATACAAATGTTTCCTGGTTACATATTTGCGCTCGGAATGATCTCACAACAGTTGTGGCATGTAGATGGAAGTTATGCTCAATGCTACCGCTGATATATTTCCTCGGTGACCTCACCAAGGTCTCTTAGGTGACCTGAGATCACTACACATTTCTGCGCATATATCGACGTGTCGATTGATACCTTACATGAACTCCCTAGGGGACTTCATGACCTTGACCTGAGTTTTGGTTGACCTGACCTTAAATTACACCGCCTATTGTCGGTAGCGCATTTCAAGGACTGTTGAATAGCGTTCACCGTTTGTTTCGATCTGTTACAGGTCCTGATATATGTGTCAATATCTGAGTCCCACCTGATCTGGTCGAATGTGACCTACAATGACCCAGTGACCTGAATGTTGAGCTGAGCGAAAATGACTGAAATACTTTCGATAGAGCCCGTCACCAGCTATCCAACGCCGTTTTCCGTTTGTCGCTAGCTAGCATAGTTCTAGAGATCTTAGAGGGGGCAGACATCTGTCCCCCTCGGACATGCGAAGTTGGCGCAGACCTCCGGACGTGCGAGTGTTAAAACCAGGACATGATTGGTATACTCTCTATCTGTTGATGTGAAACGTAAACGCCAATATTTCACCAGTGCAAGATTCCACCGTGGGAAAAGAAATTGAAATTGAAAGATTTATTGACGCGCAGGGGATATACAAATACAATGCAATATTACTTTTTTAATGACACGGGAATGTCTGTTCCTGGTGAAAACCGCCAAATTCATACATATAAAAACATACTTTCGGCCTGAATCTTGGGAAAAAATGTACAACTTTGAAGCAAAGTATTGTTCATAGATGAACAATAATTTTACATGTCATTAAATCATTAAATGCCTTTCGTGGCACTAGGGAGTCATTTTATCAACCTTGATACTGTGATAGCGGAAATGTTCCGCGACTTGCATTCTTGTCACTCGCACGTCCGGAGGTCCGCGCCAACTTCGCAAGTCCGGGAGGGGCAGATGTCTGCCCCCTAAGATCTCTAAAACTATGTTAGCTAGCGACAAACGGAAAACGTCGTTGGATAGCTGGTGACGAGCTCTATCGAAAGTGTTTCGGTCATTTTTTTCACTCAGGTTAACATTCAGGTCACTGGGTCACCATAGGTCAAATTCGACCAGATCAGGTGAAACTCAGATATTGACACATATCTCAGGACCTGTAACAGATAGAAACAAACGGCCAACGCTATTCGACAGTCCTTGAAATGCGCTTCCGACAATAGGTGGTGTAATTTAAGGTCAGATCAACCGCCGAAACTATGACCTCAGGTCAAGGTCATGAAGTCGCCTAGGGGGTCATGTAATGTATCAATCGACACGTCTTGGCGATACAAGTAAAATTACGGTAAATTCAGCCTTCTAGCTCAATGCAGTGCGATAGTCTGTGCAGAAATGTGTAGTGATCTCAGGTGACCTCAGATGACTTTGGTGAGGTCACTGAGCAAATATGTCAGCGGTAACATTGAGCATAGCTTCCAACTACATGCCACACCGTTGTGAGATCATTCCGAGCGCAACTATGTAACCAGGAAACATTTGTATATTTTAACATAGCCTAATAATGGGTAAGCCATGGCCGTTACCTGACCTAAGGTCAATGCTACGAAAATAACTCCGATATACATATTGTGGTCCCTGATGAGATCATGGCGTGTTAGAAGTTTGAAATCAATCGCCCAATTATTGTGGAAGTTATGCCACCTAGAACTCCGAGTGTAGTTGGGTCACTTCGCCTCACCTGGTGACCTGACCTGAGATGACCCAGGATTAAACATGTATGAGAATATGCGGAAAGACCAATGAACAGCTATGCGAGGTTTGGCCTTGCTAACCCGATTAGTTTGGCGGAAAATGAGGAAAACCGGAGAGGGCAGATATCTGCACCCCCGGACGTGCGCGTGTTATACCTAGGTGCTTTCAGGCATCTGGCTGTTCAGCCTCTGTATGTTATTGTATACCATGAGGCATCGGGACTGTGCTACAAGGATACGACAATTCACATTGGTTCTTACGCCTTCAGATTCTGCTTATTCACGGTAGTTAACCACAGGGATACCGTGGATTTACTTATATGAATCGAAGACTGGTGACGGCATGATTAATTCGTTGACCATCCTGTTTTGCTTGAAAAAAATGTCACAGGACTTAAATCCAACCAGGGTGGCTAATATTGAAAACATGACATCCCGGAGAAATGTAGTTCGGCATCGCAGCCAACGTCAATGCCATAAGTCACAATTTGGTCAGTGACGAGGAAAAGGTCCGTGGTCGCCCCGAGAAGTTAGCCCGCTCATGAACACGGTGAGAGATAATGTCCAGAGCTACCAAGAGGGTCGGAACTCGCTGTTGGTGAGCAGATGATCCCGGTTATGGGTAGAAAATCCATGAAGCCGTGAATACCGAATAAGCTAATAACTCCAGGCTTGAATAACTCTGTACTGGCGTCTTCGGGTTGCTTCACTGTGGATATCGAAGTTAGTGAAGGCTGATGGCTATTTGAGGGAGGTGACTACGACGGAACCAGTGACATTTGGGCAAGTCAGCCGTCCTGCGCTTCGCTGAAACTCTCGATCCAGGAACAAAAACTATTCGATCGTTACTCGGCGAATGGACGGCTTCTCCAATCCCTGAAGGGTCATGAAATAGACGGAATCAGAGCAATGAAGAAGGACTTTGTGGACGAACAAACCAAGTCCGGCATTCAATCTGAGAATGGAAAGCTTCACTGAACGAAAAGACTCCGACTCACGCTAGAATCGATGGTCAGTAAACATTTACCGTCTAAATGGACAGCAAGTGAGTGTACATGCCGTGAAGATGTGCTCTGAAGAACAGAAGAACAGAAGACTGAAGAAGGAGAACAGTATTTATGCTGGGTCTTAGATTAATGCTAACGAATTAATCTAAATCTAACAGTTCAGCTAATCCTGCTGATACTTCCGATCTGCAAACATGCACCATCAAAGCCGGCCACGTCACGCACCATTATGCTGGGTCGAGGTGATGCGCACCGCACAGGTGCAGGTCAGATCAGGTCATGCGGGAGAGGGGGCACGACGAGGGCTGGATCGGGTCAGGCCGGGCAGAGAAGGCACTCGGCGTGCCTGATAGTCAATCAGAGACGATCGGATCGAGCAGGCTGGGACATCTCCGATGAAGACATCGGAGAGGAACCGTAAGACACTGTTAACCGGCATAGCAAAAAAGGGAACAAATTAATCGTGCAGCGTTCGAACATTGCCGCTATTTGCAACAACAGCATGGGTGGAGTTGACGTTCTTCATCTCATGACCTTGCATTATCACACTGGAAGCAAAGTCGACCGAGTGGACGGTGAAGACCATATTCCACTCATCGATCTTGCCACAATCCAGGCTTGGATCTCGTACCGCTGAGACAGCAGGCTGGCTGATCGTTCAGAAAAGAACATTCAGATGTTGCTGAAATTTAAGTACAGTACGGACTGGCCACCAGAATTCGTGGCTTTGTTAGATAGCAACATATTTTGTCATGCCTAGATCGTTGACGTAATGCTACGATCCAAAACACAACATTATTGCGCACACGAACGTACGTGGTACTTCCCTTTCAGTCCTTTATATCAGGTTAGCACAGCGAAGATCAGCCAGAATTATCCAAGACAACTACACCCTAGGGTTAAACAGACCAAACTTTCCTCTCAATGTTGCGTGGCGAAAAACCGTCGAGTGGCCAGACGAAATGCTCAAGTTCGTAAACACCGCAGAGGTATCTTTGTTTTTCTTTGGAACCCGTCGGAAAGCGAGCACATAAGTCGTGACCCAGTAGAAGGAAATACGGTTCCTAACGAGGCTTCATCGACGTTTTACCGGCCAATGTTTCCTGAATTACGAAGGCTGATCTAATATAAATATAACAGTTCAGCTAATCCTGCTGATGCTTCCAATCTGCAAACATGCACCATGCTCTGTTATCCGGTATTCGTCCGAGAAACTAGACATTGGTCTGCTGCTGGGCTGCAAGCTTCGTTTATTTTGCCATGGCTGCAATATGATGACATCAATCAAGCATCAAGACGTAATCAGCGTCGCTACTGTCCGCAGTTCCAGTGTGCGTTGAGCAATGACCCTTCGCCAGATTTGGCAAATTGCAGGCCCAGAGCAGCGTGCAAAGTGTTAAATTTTGGCGTCCAGTTAGGCGGATGGATGACGAGCATTTCTAGGCTCGGAGTCGAGGTGAGCAATACACCACCGTGGTTGGTAGGCACGGACAGACCTCTCTCTCTATCTCACCCTCTCTTTCTCTCTCTCTCTCTCTCTCTCTCTCTCTCTCTCTCTCTCTCTCTCTCTCTCTCTCTCTCTCTCTCTCTCTCTCTCTCTCTCTCTCTCTCTCTCTCTATATATATATATATATATATATATATCTGTTTCTCCCTCAGTTTCTCTCTTTCTGTGTGCCTCCCTCTCTCTCTCTCTCCTTCTCTCTCTCTTTGTTTCTCTCTGTCTCCCTCTCTCTTTCTCACGCACACACACACACTGTCTCTCTCGCACACACCCACAATTCTCGGCATGTGCGTATGATCTTCTAGGGTGTTCTACCCACCAGGGGCGTCCTTCAAAGAAAAGGTATGCCCGTCACTAGAACTTTCGAAAAGTGTGTGTGTGCGTGTGTGTGTGTGTGTGTGTGTGTGTGTGTGAGAGAGAGAGTGTGTGTGTAAGTGGATGGTGGGAGAGGGGAAGTCGTCAGAATAACCGAAGAAAAGTTATTGATTTTGATTTTTGATTGGAGATTGTCTAGCTTTCCAAAATTTCACTCCTCAATTTTATATATGTCCGCCGCAAAAAGACTGGACCCTTGCGCTATGTTGCTGGATAAGGTGATCCGAGTTTCTTTTGCGTTTCGGCACTACCAGTTCCAATATTTGGCTGGCAATTATCTGGAAACTTGCCTGTCGATCTACTAAGTCATGACACCCAGGAATCATCAGTCCTTAGATGGAGTGAGATAAAGAGGTTGTGTGTTTGCCGTAACTGGGTTATATTTACTGAATTTTCGTTCCCAGTTATTCGCACTCTTCATTCTTTCTTTCCAAGGATATTGTGCGCACGCCTGAACATTGATATTTTGGAGAGAACATATTCTCCGTAGATGAAAGGAAACGTCCCAGCAAGGACGACATGCGAACAAACTGGTGAACCGAAGTCGCCCTTCATGAAATTGCTTTCGGCGCCTATGAGGGCTGTCTCCAGACATCGTACCTGAGCACACATTTGGTGGTGGGAGACGAAGGGAAGTGTTTACGGCCACGGATTACATCATGAATAGATAAGAAGGAAAGAAAAGTCCTTGGCTGACAGCATCCAAAATTGAACGAAAACTGCCAAGTTGCTGGAAGACGTGTTTGTTGGAACTATCCAGCACTGGCTGCGGAAGTAATTGGGGTTGCCAAAGCGTCCGCACATTGCGCATACGTAGAGGCACTCCACACTAGAACGCGTCTTATAAGAACATCATTTCGCAGACATGTGCATTGCAGCATATCAAAAACAAAGAGAACAAACCACTGGGAGCGAAAATCCAGTAATTATCACCTGGGTGCAAGATAAATTAAATCTCTCCACATCAACTATACATAATTACTGGGGATTCCTGTCTGTAGCATTAGCTCAGGTGATTATCAGATAAATTGGCAAGCACTTTCAAGTATAATATTTTAATCGGGAGCAATGAAAGCGCTGAGCAATTTAGGGACGCTTCCCTATAACAATGTCACACACAGGTGCGAATTATTTTTCCGGGAAGTTTATTTGGCGTATTTGTATAATGGCTAAGTAACGCTATTGTAACAGAATTGTTCGCTTGCTTTATGAGTCCAAAATCCTTACTGTTTCAGTTTTGAGTTGTTATTGATCGATTAAAAAAGAACTGGCGACGTCCGGAAAATCCAAGCCAAAGACTATGTACAGCTGTGCTAGGAAGTTCTCATATTTAGTTGGCTCAGGAATATGGTTTCTACGGAGATGTGGTCAGCAGCCTGGTTCATATACATTTTACTACTTGCTGCCTACTACATCGACATAAGGTTCAGTTTACAACTTATCACTTTACTCTGTTTCATATAGAAATTGTACGTTGTAAACATGTTATAGTAAGCTCACCTTGGTAGTGTATGTCTCAAGTATTGGACGTGTGCCTCGTTTTCCTCGATGTAAGGAACCATTGTACAACTACATCTATGTCACTGGTTGCAGGTAGATGTGACGGAATGGTGCTCAAGATGAGGCATGCTCCCCGGCTTCGATCACTTTTTCTTCTCTAGGAATTGGTAGTTATTCCAAAAATGGATTCTTGCTAACCCATTAGAAGCCACAAGCAACAGTTAGGGCGAGGCCGACACCGACATCTTTATGATAACCACGGTGAATTTAACAATCTAGTTTCTTTTATAGGAAGGCCACCGTAGAATATGGAGGCGGTGTGTGGGCCGCCATCATCCAATGTATATTGTAGGCAGGGCAGAACATGCATATTTTCCTAAATGTGCATCCGACTACAAATATCTCAAACATATGACTGAGTGCTCACGTTCGTGCATTTAAATGCCGGAACATGCATTTCTACCTTTAAGATACATCAAGGTGTTCAGGTCGAAGAGGTTTCTTACTTTCTACACTGCAACACCCCCATATTGATAATCTCTACATATCAAATTCCTTTCCTTGGCAGAGATTCAATGGACGCACATTACTTCAGCTCCGCCAGCATCACGAGGGGACGATACGCCACATTTTCTAGCCATACCTCTAACCACGCCCACTAGTCGTTAACAGCACACATCTGTGTGTGCTGGCGCGCGGTGGCCGGCCGTGCCACCACGCCCACCTCCAACACTTCGCGCTGTATAATCGCTGTACGTCACCCCGCGGGGCAAACCCATGCACTTGTTGATCGTGCATGACGTCATGCGTTGTGTTTCTGAAGCGAAGACAAACGGCACGAAGGCCCAGACTCAGTGCATTGTCAGCGCCCTGTCGTATATGCATGCGACACTGGGAATGATGGGAATCAGCCATGGATGGGTCATTTGCCCCCACAGTGCACGCTGAAGTACACAGCCTACCCCCAGTCGGGGATGGGTTGTCTACCGCCACAGTGCACATTAATGTACCCAATTTACCGCCAGAGGTGCGACATCAATAGCCCAATGGTGATTGGTTTAGCTCCGGAGAACTTGCTACAAGCCCCACTTCTCATGATTAAGCTTCGGGGAGCTTGCTGGAAGCCCCGCCTCCAATGATTGGTTGAATTCCGGGGAACTTGCTGGAAGCCCCACTTCTGATAATTGATTGAGCTCCGGAGAACTTGCTGGAAGCCCCATGATCACGATCAGAGGTTGCTCTGACGATTGGTAGAGCTTCGGGGAACGTGCCGGAAGCCCCTCCTCTGCTCGGAATCGTCAGAAGCGTCCCGTCATACAAGTTAAAACACCACACTGATTACGAGCGGTGGCCAAGCCGAAGCGGGTCTGCTGCTGCGAACCGGGTGTAGCAGTTCACCTGAGCTGTCCGGTTCCGCCCGATCGGCCCGCTTTCGAAACAGCTGTAACTGAGTACTGCACCACTTCGTGTTCCAGTCTCTCCACTTAGATGTAGATGTGCTCCTTTAACTTCGATTTTTAGCAACCATTATCCAAATATTCGCCATGAAATGCTCTTAGTCTTTGTTGAAAGACAAATTGCAGTTAAATTTCTGCTGTGGAGAAGCTTTCTACGACATTTTATATTGGAGAGTAGCATGTCGTGACCAGATCTGCAATCTTTTTCTTGAGATCAACACATTTCCATTACAGCATTTCTTCTGAAATGCTATCAGTACTTGTCCAAACACATGAGTTTGCGTTTGCATTCCGTCCGGCGGGCAGCTTGCCTCGGACCTCACACTACAGTCAGCACTTGTCGTGGCCCGTCTCGCGTGGCGAATGGCTAAGTCTTTCTACTTATATGTACCGCGGGACATCCAGATCAGTCTCACGGAGGGATGGTGTCGGTGTCGGCACATGTCTGCTCCCCCCTTTCAGTTGCCCTCTGAATCAGTCTCTGAGCTAAAGTGGTGCTCTTAATTGTATCCACGCTGTTCTTTATTCAAGCAATACTTTCGTGTATTTAACACATGTTTAGCTGAGGTGCGAGCAGAAACTACGCAAATTAATTGTAAACACGACGTGAAATGTGGCGCATAACGCATTGCTGTTTGGTTTGTTTGAAATAACACATCAGCCAGACAGTTAACGAATTTAATCACCGCTGATGCAAATTGGGATGGGAGGAGGAAGATATAATCCCGTTAATGTTCTGTTTTGCGATCACAGATAATCAGGGCGTGCTTCGGCGCCGCCGGTTGGCATACCTCACGGAGTATCCTGCACCGATCCAATTGTACACATAAGGTGAACACGCTTTCTCGGGTGACTGAGCTGTGGTTTCATAAGTGGGAACATAGCTGCCGTTTTTCGCCGAAATAATCGTTAATTATCGACAATTAATCCCACCTAACTTCTAAAATGGCCAATGTTGAATATGACAGGGCGATTAGAAGCACAGCTAACGTGTCTATGTAGCGTATCAACTTTCAGAAGGATCATTAACCAAAACTTGACCTCAGGCGACGTTTTTTATAGTTTTTGTTTGTCGCTGTCGTTAATTTGATCGCTGGAAGCTGTACCCGGCATCTACGTTAATCCATGGGTACACGAAAATGGTATTTTCGGGCAATATTTCGGCAACTTCTAAAATGAGGTTTGCAAGCCAATGCCGTCAGTACTGCGGGTCAAATGGTAAGGTATCGTGCATTGATAGTATTCCGAGATACTTTGGAATGCCATGCTCAGAATGCTAAGTACGTATCAGTTTATTGCTCCATTTCTAAAAAAGAAGCCAAAGCTACATCTTGTATTTTGCCATCAAGGAGATCTTTCAACGGGCCTGAAAGATCAATGCAAATGTAATATCAATTGCGAGGTCCCTCGCGTGCAACTCGATGTGTTTTGTTCCATCTCGCTAGTACTTTCCGCTTGGAAAATCTAGACTGCAATCCACTCTCATTGCACTGGTGAAGATGGAAAAAAACACCGCACACAGGCGAGGGTGAAGCGACCCAACAATATGCGGAGCAGAACTTGCAACGTCAGAGATACAAGAACGGGCTAGACATAGGCAAGAGATGTTAACTGGAAGCCAATAATAGCGCTGCCAAGGTATTCGAGCCAGAGGTAGCTCTGTCGACGCCACGCAGCCGACCGCGTATTCGATATTGTCACTGTGAGTGTTCGCATGTTTCAGCGATTTCTCTTCGGAAGTTGTCATGCCTCACTAGCAGGTATTAATGCGAATTGTGCCGGAATTGTACCTGGACAGCGGAAACATCCCAGTTTATAACCAGTGCAGCTATACAACGAATTGGCGTTCGTTACCACATTACCCGCCACCGCACAAATAGTGGAGCGAATTGTACGTGGATAACCTAGGGCTATTTGCGCATCAATCAGAATACACAGGGTTAATTAATATAACTACTTCCCACCACAAGGAAAACTGTAATGTTTCAAACCGTTGTTTTTAACACACTAAAGCCATTGTTGGAAGCGCAGAAAATGGAAGAGCAGCGACGTTACATTAGCAACTTTGCTTCAGCAGAATCCCTGTCTCCAGTCAAAGTCCCTGCAGCCCTATGGCGGCTGCAAGGATGGGTGCGGGCTGCACTCGCTGAAGAACTGACGAGTCCGGATAAGGTTCGGGTTTCATGAGTCAACAATATTTTAGACTTAGTGCCCACTATCGACATCGCAGCAGAGACCTTCGTTCGGAAGGGAATTATAGACTCGGACCATGACGAGATCCAGGCAAAGTTCTTCCTGCCGAGGCCATCACCACCAGCTGTGACAAGATCGACTGCTTACAACTACAAGAGAGCAGATGTTAATTCATTGCGACGCTGTTTGGAACTTTTACCGTGGAACATGCTGGATGACTTAGATGTTGACAATGCTGTTGATATGTTTTACTCGTTAATCGAGGCTGCTATTCGTGATCATGTGCCAGTCGTGACTCCTCGCCGTAGACTCCCGCCCTGGTTTGACGGTGAGGCCAGGCGTGCACTAGCCGCGAAGGAATATGCAAATCGTCGAATGAAAAGGTACCCGAGTGACGGTGTCATTCGGGATGAATTTACAGACATACGCGACTTTTTCAAACGTCTGATCGGACGCAGCTACTCCAGTTATCTGAGGGGACTAGTGGAAGATTTTAAGACAAACCCAAAGCGATACTGGTCATTTTTAAGTGTTTTAAAAGGAGTGGTTATGTTCCGTCTCTGCTAGACGGAAACAAGTTAATCAGCGATGACGTTGGACGTGCCAACCTGTTGAACAAAGCCTTTTCAGCCAAGTTCACAGCACGGGATGTAGCCCAGTACACACCATTACAGGTCTATGGACTGTCTAATCTCACAGACTTTCGGCCCTCATTAGAACAAATCCACGCGATTCTCATTGGACTTGACCCGCATAAAGCATGTGGACCAGATAATATCAGTGCCCGAATCCTCCGTGAGTGTGCTGACCAATTATGCGTTCCGCTGTACAAAATTTGCATCCTTTCCATCAGGCAGTGAACATTTCCCAACCAGACAGATGCAATCTATACGGACTACTCTTCGGCTTTCCAAAGTGTCAACCATAAGCTGTTACTCTACAAGTTCAAAAATGCATATCATGTTTCAGACAAAATGCTCTCTCTGATTCGCTCATGCCTGACTGGTCACCGGCAGCGGGTGATAGTTAACGGGGCAGTCTCTGACTGGGCTGACGTCACTTCCGATGTACCGGAAGGGAGCTTGCTGGCTCCTCTGTTATTTGTCCTGTTTGTGAACGACCTGCCATCCAATATTGACTCGGAATGTCTGATGTTTGCTGATGACGTCAAAATCTTTAGGAGGGTAGCGTCTGTGGACGACGCGACACGCTTGCAGAGGGATATTGATTCCCTTTGTACGTGGTCCGCAGACTGGATGCTATCCTTGAACCCTCTAAAATGTAAATCATTCACAATGACTCTTCGCCGTACTCCTGTGCGCTTCGAATATAAGGTACACAATGCAACGCTGGAGAGTGAGACTGTGATGCGAGACCTGGGTGTGCACCTGGACAGCAAATTGACTTTCGCACAACATGTGGCAAAAACTGTGTCATCTGCGAACCGAGCTCTCGGACTTTTTATTAGATCAATGCGAGCAGGGGTTCCTGGTAGCAAATTCTCGAAAATTGTTCTATTGGCGGCATATAACGTGAACATTAGGTCTCGCCTTGAGTATTGTTCCGTCATCTGGGCAGGCGCAACCTCAACACATCTCACCGGGATTGACAGGGTAGAATATAAATTTTTTATGTGGCTTGCCCAACACTGTAGTGCCACACCTCGACCGGAACCTCTACAATATCAGGACCTTCTTCGCTTGTATAACATGACATCTGTGTCCACTTGTCGCTTACAATCCGACATCATGTTCTTACGAATTGTTTTATGTGGCAGGACGGATTCATCAGTGTTATTGCAAAACTTTGGATTGAGTGTCCCAGTCAGGAGAAACAGACAACCTGTTTTATTCCATGTACCGTATGCACGTGAAGAAACCATTAGGTGTGGCTTGTTTAACAGATTATTGAGAGTAGCGAACGCATTTTTAGCGATGACACCGAGTGCGGACATCTTCACAGACCCGCTGAATGCATTTAAGACACAGGTGGTGAGATGCTGTGCTGCGTCACACGCTCACATCTGAGACGCGTAGCCATCGGACATCGACGAGTTCTGACAGCTGTTTTCCTGTTTGAACGGAAAACTATTCACCTGTTCTGTGTACGTTTTTGGCTTCTGACCTCTCCTGTAAAGGGCACAATATGCTGTTGGAGATTGTGGACAATAAACAAATAAACAAATCTATGGTTGTTGCCAATGTGGGCCTAGTCAGGCTTAGAAAACTGGCCCATTTCGAACTCCGGTGACCTAAATCCTTCTGCACACTACGACAGATTAATGAAAGTTGCTAAATTAGATCCTCTTCTTAATCTACCATGTTCCAAATAAACAGGTACAATGTGAGGGATACAACTCATATGATGCTCAAGCCTTGAAATTAATGCAAAATCGGTTACCTGCGTGTCTCGAGCATGACTATCCTCAAGAAGGCACTTCCGAAGGTGGCTGGCAACCGAAAAGTTAACTAATATGATTAGGAAATGGATATAAGGCATAGTGCAGACAGTCGTGAATGGGTGTCGAAAGCTTTGTCCATCAGATTGCTGGTCTTCTATGTCTGGAGGTTGGAGAGACGCTGTTATATGCGTCAGCCTTCCGTCCGTCAATTCCATCAGCCTTGCCGCCAGGTGGATGGAGGTGCCATTTCTCTCCAGCCTGTTGAAGTCAAGTGGCTGGAATGGTTCATGTTTTGTCTGTGCCGATATTTTTTTCATCGCTTATTAATTTCACTTGAAGAACAACGGAAGTACCGTAGCAGATGAATCGCACGTACTCACGAGGTTTGGAAGCCGTAGCAAAATGGGTAATAGGGGTGGTCTGCAGGGACAACCTAACCAGAAAACAAGCTTGAGACGTTGGATAATATATTGGCGGAAATACGGAGGTGCCCTCGGGTCAATCTGTAACGTGGCTAGCTGAATGTACCAGAGTTGTTCATATCTCGTTTGTAGCGACCGCCCGTACAAAACCCATTTCTCCTCATTTATTTTTTAATTGAGTTTGACTAGACTGACCTTCAGTACACTCATCCACGTGGACGATGCCTTGCCATATATCCTCATGTAAGGTTGGATATAACTCATGACATCATTATACCTTAACATTTAGGATACTTTGTGTCGTGGCATAGAAATTGACATTTTTACCGCATTCTAGCACATCTATGCAATGCGCTATTTTATGACATTTGTTTGCCATGTTCACATGTTCTGACATTACATAAGCAATACCATGGAACAGATATCGCTTTGAAACCCACGCAAGCAAATAGACAAGATCCAGGTTGAGTTGATTTCCTCTGTAAGACTGCGTCCGTTCGCTCGCTTCGCTTGCTCGCTCACCCACTTCGTTTGAGAAAAAATGACACCAACCTACAAAAAATGGCGCCTACAAATAGTATACAGCTTGAAGACACAACCTTGCCGATGACGTCGCAAAATACGAAATGTACATGGGTACCATGGATCACAAAACGCAAATTGATAGAATATCCACTCCCGTCGTGCCATGATTCTGCGAACAGTTGCATATGGCACACTCATGAAACACAAATGGCTGCTTTATTGATCAGCTTAGGTTGCAATTTCCAAACGCATACAATGCAGTCTCATGCATTACAGTATACTGCGGTCCATCAGACGAGTACATCAGTGGTCTGACGTCAGTGCCCGCCTGGTGCTAGATCCAGTGGGTGCATGCACACGTGGCTACAATTGGTAATGTCGTGGGTTAAACAGGCCAGGCAGTCGCCAGGACACGACAGGACACGACCTCGACACACGACCCCGTCGGCAGGGGAGTCGGGGTACAGGGTGGCTGTGGCTCTGGCTCCAATAATGGTCAGTCACACAGACGGTGCGCGTTGGAGAGGCCCGCAAACATAATAATATCGCAATGAATGCCTACATAATGTCTCCGGTAGTGGATAGTACTCCACGGGAGCTAATGTCCATCAGCTACGCACGCCTGCTCGACAGTGACCATCGCATCACAAAATCGGCGGTCGAAAATGAGGCTGCCGAACAATGTTGCCGGTCAGGTGTCTACACAATGCGGGTACAATTGTCCGCTCGCACACTCGACGGCGCCAGAGAGGCGGACGCGCCGGTGCACGCCGCCGATGCGTCATCATTGTCAGATGGCTTCAGCAACATGCTGGATCCGGCATGTTGCTGCGCACAACTTCACATCTGTGCCCAGCTGTGTGCAGGGATAATGTCTCGTGGAAGTGTTTGCTCGTCACGTCACAGAACCCATCTGGTTCGAGCGTCTGACTGCGCAGCTTCAAAGCAGTAGAAATCCGACAAATTAATCAAGCAGAAAGGTATTGGAGATGAAATGGACGAGGTAATCTGTGGACATATTCCCTGGCATCAAAGCGGTTTGTCGTGATGAACATGTACGCTTTTGAACCGTAATAATTTGGTGGAGTTCCATATTAATAAATCTTGGGTAGACATTTTTCACCAGCAAGTCCGACGTCCAAGGCTGCGTCTCTTCAGCCAACAGAACACAAAAACGAACTTGAGCAGATAACCCGTCCAAGAAAAGTTTGAGAGGTTGTTTACTTCGCAACGCAGAGGTGGAAAAGTTGGCAACTTGGCAACATTCATGGGCGACAAGTTTTGGATTTCTGAGAAGCTTCGGGTTAAAAATTGCTGGCTCGACCGCCCAATAGATGTGTCACATGTTGTGGGCGAATTGGACACACTATCTCGTCGTACTTGATTAGTTCAGCAGATGATTGATTCCTCACTCGAACAAGCCTTAAAATTCATTAGTATATTAAATATCAAAATTATATCAGTCCATTCCATTTGGCTTGATTGCACCAATGAAGGGTAGAACTACTGTAACCCAATGGAAGCAGTAATTCAGGTTTGGTTGTGTATGCATAGGTTTTGCTTCATATAATGTAAGGATGCTCAGCGTCATATATGTATTCATCACATACATGCATCTGTTGCATTTTGTTGGGTTTGACCTAGGTCTAACTAATTTTAGAATGAGTACCAACTTGGTCAAGTAAAAAAACTTGATCAATTTTGTCCGAAGGGCTTAATACTCATCGGAACAAAGCACAACAGAATACATAAGAAGTGATGACATCTACTTTGGAGAGGGGATAATTGACCAATATTTCACAAAATCATTGTTACCTAGCATGAACACGTTCACAGCCTTGCCTACTGTGAACGCCATCTTCACTTTTGTTCCTTGCTGTGAATTTGTAGATGTTATTGCGTACGCCTACCTAAATTTAATTCAGGAAACATAATCATGCGAGATGAA
Source organism: Imbricaverruca yamaguchii (assembly GCA_034440575.1). Taxonomy (NCBI): domain Eukaryota; kingdom Metazoa; phylum Arthropoda; class Thecostraca; family Neoverrucidae; genus Imbricaverruca; species Imbricaverruca yamaguchii. The sequence goes on along the minus strand of JAOTOL010001608.1, from coordinate 1,787,194 downwards.
AGCAAATGTTAATACGCGGCAGCACATTAATTATCACATGAGAGAAAGTAGAAGTTGGAGAGTATGCAGAATTATGTTGTTTTTCACTTGTTGCTAGTTGTTGTCAGGTAGTTAATTTGGGTATGTAAAGCCTGATCTTATCACGTGCATGTTGAAACAACATTATTTACGCCTAATTAGGTTGGCATGGTGTACTTAACTATCAGTAATCTGCTTGAGATATCCGCTGCATAGCTTAGCATCTAGCTGCATTTTATTGTTGGAATATTATGATTGCATTTGGTGTGGAATGCCAAACAGGAATTGTGTCCCTGAAAGAATATTACAGAATGCTCACCAAAATTGAAAGATATGTAGTAAGGCCTCGTTCGTGATCTACCCAATTATGTAATGTAATGCCCTTAAATAACATCATTGAGACCAAAGCCCATCAACATCAAGACAACATTCCTATCTTAGCATAATTGTGTGTGGGGGGAAGGGGGGGTGTTATTTAATCAGGTCAGAACTGTTCGAAAATTAACTGCCTTCAGAGCGACGCTAGTACTCAGGAATCCGCTGCAAATACCAGATCGGTGACGTGACGTCACAACACACCACGCTATGATGTCCATGGGTAGTACCCGGCGCCGATACTGCAGAGAGAAACTCCACCGATAGTGCAGTCGATACTGTGCGTCTGAGTCGAATCACGAGCCAGGTACAGTCGGTACAGTGCTCCGTCCGACACCATCTGCCCCTCCGTCGGAGACGACCTGTTCTCCAGCTACATGGTTCACATCTATACCTACGCGTTTGTCCTGAGCCGGAGGTGGGCAGACGCTGATACGGCGCGAGCTGCACGCTGCAAGCCAGCTGGCAGACTCGGTCTCTGTCGTCTGCAGTTTCGGCAAGGATTGGCACTATAGTTAGCACTTTTTGGCACAGGGGCACGGCACGACAACCAGCAAAATGGCACATGTGTTTTGTTTTGCTGTGCCATATCAGAATTTTCTGCGCTACTGTCTTGCCAGTGTCGACCCATCCTTAGCGATACATTATGCTGATTTAGTCAATATATGGAATGTTTTGCACCTCTGGTGATGTTTTCGTCACCAATCAAGATTTTTATCCTTGCTAAAATGGTCCATTTTCTCCTCCCGTACCTTTTGACGTGGCATCATACAGCTTGCTGTGCCATGTGCCTTGCCGTGCTAGCATTTGCTGCGCCAGTGCCGAGTCTCGTGCCAGTTTTTGGAAACAAGTGACAAACCTAGTGGCCACCTGCCTCGCCGGCGGCACATGCTGTCGCATAGTGTCCTGCACGTGACAGTCACGTTGTCCTGCACATGACAGTCACCACGTTGTCCTGCGTGTGACCGTCACGTTGTCCTGCGCGTGACAGTCACGTTGTCCTGCGCGTGACAGTCACATTGTCCTGCACATGATAGTCACCACGTTGTCCTGCACATGACAGCCACGTTGTCCTGCACATGACAGTCACCACGTTGTCCTGCGTGTGACCGTCACGTTGTCCTGCGCGTGACAGTCACGTTGTCCTGCGCGTGACAGTCACATTGTCCTGCACATGATAGTCACCACGTTGTCCTGCACATGACAGCCACGTTGTCCTGCACATGACAGTCACGTTGTCCTGCGCGTGACAGTCACGTTGTCCTGCGCGTGACAGTCACGTTGTCTTGCACATGACACACGCCCCGAGTCAGTGTCATACCCCACTCGGCCACGCCGGCCTTGTAGTGGCGCATCTGCGAACGCCGGCTGCACTCACATTGGCGAGCCGGGTACGATGCACACGCGCACGCACCGCCGCCACCAACATGGCGATGATGTTCGGTCTTCGCACCGATGACGCGCGCCTTTGAGCACTTGAGCAACGGCTTCCCACCAAGAACGTCAAGGGCGCTGCAGTGAACATCGCGTCTACCACAAAATATACAGGCGGTCAGGCCGCCGGTACAGCCCGCGTTGCCGCGCAACAGGCGGGTCGACCCCCAAGCCTGCGTTGTGGCGCAGCGGGCGGACTGACCTCTCGAGCCCCGCCCAGCCAGTTCCACAGCATAGCAGACGCTCAGGCCCCGCCGGCGTCCACTCCCAGGAGCTTCACGACGGGGCGGCATTCACTCTGGGAAGCCGGGCCCCTCCGTCACACCAGCCGAGCGGACAAATCCACCGGGTCGAAGCACAACTCCGCTGCCGGCCGCCAACCGCTCATAGCATGTAGTAAGGCCAGTAGCCGACGTTGAACAGCAGGAAGCCGATGGGAAACACTATTCGAGATATCTCGTCGATTTTGGTCGCCTGCTTCTTCGACTCGGTCTTCTGCAGGTCGTGGAACAGCAGATGCGGCTGGTAATTGACACTGCTCTGAAAGAGACCACGCTTGTTGTTATTGGCAACGCCTCTGACGGTCTGGGAGGTTCGAAATAGCGACGACGCACACTGCACGGCTCAAGCGAGGAGTAACAATGCTTCCAATTGCTTGGTGTTGAGCACTTCCGTCAGTTCAAGGCATGTCGGGCAACGAAAGATTGGCTAGGTGTCTTAGTCGGAATATGTTCGGGTGTGGGGAGAAAGCTTGTTCATAAGCTGTGCAGAAGGCAGAGAAACAAGGGAAGTACATTGGGTAGATAGTACAACAGTACCTAATGTTAACTTGGTACAATACTTGGACCTCGATGATACTAAGGGAAACAATGGGAAGCAGAAATGCAGTGCAGGTCACTAAGCTACGGCTCACATGAAAAATTTGGAGCCCCCAAGCACGTCGTTTTCCGGTCTCCATTGCTGGAGAAAGACAAGGTCGGACGAATAGAGCTACTATAACTAGGGTGGTGACTTAATTTCAAATGTTGGTCACTCGGATCTCAAAATGTGCTCTGAACAATTGTGATCGAAAGTACATGGAGCATTTTGTTTAAAAAATGGGGCATATGGTATGAACATGGCCTTCGAATGAAACCATGTTCCCCCAAAAACATACGTTCTCCCTAATAGAATCTCCATAAATTGTGATCCAGTGTTCAAACTGAAATATTGTATGCATACAGGTATATCGGTGCCAATCTATATCTCCATGCTTCACTTACGTTTGGAAAAATTAGCCGAAAACCGTAAAATCTTGAAAATAGTTCGAATTAATTTTTTGGTGGTGATAGTTGAGCAAAAGGTGCACTATTACATTTAGTATGCTAAAATAACATTTCATTTTAAGTAACAGGGTTATACGCAAAATCCCAATAAATATTTTAAATGAGTGAATTTATATACTTCTTAGTATTCATTTAAACATATTTTGCCTAATGAAGTGCGACGTTTAAGGCCACAAACTGCAATAACAGTGTTCGATAATTATTTTTTGCACGTAGCAGTCAGCTGTTGACAGAGTGTTTGGTGCCGTTGCCATGGTTGCCTAGCCCATGTTGTCTGCAAACTTCGTGTGATATTCGTCGCTACTGCTCATATTTGGCTCCTAGGTGATTAATCACGTGATATATTTTGTCAAATGAAGTAAAACCAGACTCCAACAAATTAAAGCAGACAGCAAGCAGGTTTACATCATTCATGCGTACCTACAGAGCCATTAAACTGCCGATTCGCCACATCGTGCTGCTGGCGTTGCGCTGCTCGGCTCCAGCGAAATTTATCAACTTCCCTGCTGACGGTTCCAATTGCAATGGCTTGGTTTGCTCCATAAATTATCTCTCCGATGAAAACCGACTTGCTTTCCGCTGGCAAGTATCTCTAAATGTGTACAAAACGATGTGGCGGCTGTCGGGGGCGCCACTAAGGCAAGCGTAGGCGCCATGGTCCAGAGGGGCGAAAAAAATGAGAGCGGTGAGCTCCTATGGCCAGGTGGGCGTCTACGGCGCCCACCTGGCCTGCGTCTAGCTACCGTGGCGCGTGTATAATCAATCACCAACCTTTGCACAGTTAACACCAAATACGTGATATTGTTCACCATTTCGGAAGCGGATGCCCATGTGTGGTTCTGTCTTCAACTACGCGTTTATTTGCTGTTTATTGTCGTGTTTTACTCTATTTTACTTCTGTTTATCCTTTTATCGTCTTACTTCTCCCCTTTATCTCATGCCGCCCTGGTCCATGCATTTCTGTTTCGGAACATCCCTAGGTACATTCCCATCTTGCCAAGATCCCTTCCGCATTCCCAGCCGCTTTGTCTCTTTTCAGAACGGTAATTCGTCATGAGGGAGGTCCGGTCGCTGACGGTGAAAACTTTGGACACTGAGACCTTCGGAGAGCGTCATGACTTCACGCCAGGCCTGCTTCCCATCGAGAAGGAGATCATCGAGCTTATGCTAGCTCACGCTCGCCCCCGCACTGGCCAGCAGACTCTACGTCGTGACGAGGCAGCTGCGCTAATCGGCGACGGAGTCACAGAGCACTACACCTGGTGCAACATTTACACCAAGACCAGGACAAACATTAAGAACATGATCCTGAAGTTCTTCGACGAGTTCTCCACCCTGATCAAAACGAGGACAAACCGAAGAACATACGAGTGGAGAAGCTCTGCAAGTTCTGGAGTGACGTAGACAGCAGCATCGGGCCACACAAGATCTTCGCTGGATTTGCCATCACGATCATGAATCCGCAGGTGTCGGTGACGGAGAACTGGCTTGATTGCCTCCTCCGGCTGGTCTCACACGGCTTCGACCACAAGCAGTGGAACAAGGCGGAGATGTTCGACATGTACCTAGGACACAAGAAGAACCCGGCGAAGAGACTGCAGAAGGAGAGGTTCAACTCACTGGTCTACAGCTGCGCAGTGGCATTGTACCTGGACCAGGACGTCACAGACGTCCTGCTCAAGTTCCAGACCATCACCAACCAGCTGGCCTGCATCGTGAGATGCTTTGAGCAGTTGGACTACGTGCGGGTCCTGTTCGCCGTCGGCGTGACAATCGGCGTCCACCTGCTGGAGCCGTTTGTGTCGCTCACGTCCAGCAGCTCCATCACCTACGCCGATATCAGGGAGGCCTTCCCGCAGCTGTACGTAGATCTCACCACGACGTCGGCGGAGAACCTGCTGACACTCCAAACCAGCCTTCTCCTTCACCAGCGAAGAGAGGTTCCAGCAGGTGCTGTACCCCGAGGACCTGTTGAAGCCAGCTGAGGCCGTCTTCCAGAGCCACAAGCAGGATGCCTGCCGAGTCCTGAAGATGCTTCTCGCTCACATCGCAGCCGGTTGGTCAAGGCAATGGGGAGACGTCTTCCAGTTCGGAGCAGACGCAGATCCGGAGGCGCCTAATCGGCTGCACAATATGAACGAGGGCAAGCTCGCAGGTGCGCCAATCAACAACCTCGACCCTGAGCGCTCAGTCGGCACGGTAAACTATGGGCTGAAGATGAGGGGATCGGAGAAACTGGAGGCTGTCAGCAGAGACCACGTGAAGGCAAGGGGAGCTGCTCTGATCGAGGGTGTGCAGATGGACGCTTGCTTAAAAAAACTAGTGAAGGAAGACGGAGAACTTCCGCAGATTCTAGAGGCATGGAGCATGAAACAAAGAGAGCTGAGGGAGGAGGGGTTGGATGAGAAGGAGGCGACGAACATATCGGTGGATCGGCAGAGGAACGCAGACCTGGCAAGCCTGCGTACTCTCGGCGGACCGTTCACCGAGGTGGCGGAGGTGGAGGCGTACATGGCCCGCAACATCAGCGGCAAGGAGAAAAACAGCCGGCTGTATCTCGAGATCAGGCACGCGCGAAGTTGCTGCCTCATCTACCCGAAGGCAGCAAGCATCTTCAGACTGAAGAGGAACTTCAGGAACTTGACCACCGAAGAGTACGCACGTAACCTGTGTGTGTGTATCTGGCGAAAATCACCTGCCGCGCTGACGTGAACATCTCCGACTTCAGCGAAGCTCTGAGCAGGATGGTTTTAGTCAGACCTATCGGGCGACGAGAGGTCAGCTGCGGACCCAGTCGCCAAAGAGCATCGTGGAGTAGTCCGCCACCAGACTCTCCGAGTTCCTGTGGAATGTGGATCGTGGATCGCGTAGAGAGTCACCACTCGACGCGCTTCTGTGGCGCCACGCCGCCTTTCAACTAGCCAGCCCGGGAATTCCCACGCTGGGCCGTCCTCGGGTGCGGAGACCCGACGACCGCGGAGGCTCTGGATGACACGACGACGGACGACCTTATTCTGGCGCCTCAGTCGTCAGCAAGGCCGGTCTTGGTTCTCAATTATGTGATTTCGGCCTTAAATCGTGACAGGAAATACACGATATAAGCAATATTATGCAACTAAGCTATTGTGGTTACTAGCTAGCATTTGCGAGCCAAAACTCTTCTTGCAGTTTCAGATTTTCCGCGATGGATAGTCATTTAGCCATTGAACCCAGGCCACTAATCATTTTTATGACAATATCGCTGTAAAAAGGCGTCACATTTGTCTTCACAAAGCTAGGGTTAGGTTTGCGTACAAACGCATGCGCCAATACCGCGGCGGGGCTCACTGTACGTACCGGCGCGACGCGTGCGCCATCTATGGGCATTCCAGGCTTACAAAGCCTGGAATTTTCTGGACATTTTGTGCAATTCCTCAGAAACGAACTGATACAGAGAAACGAAAATTGGTATCGGGCTACCTGTGCTTGATCGTCACAACATATTTACTTTCAGCTTCGGATCAGCCTTACTTAGTTCGCTTTTAGGCGGGAAAATATATGCTTTTCGGACAAACATGGTTTCATTCAGGGGCCATGTTCATACCATAAGGACCCATTTTAGAAAAAAAATGTTACTAATAAAAAATGATCAGCACATTACGGAACACCTTTCGAGCTGCGAGTCGCATCAAAAAGTTGAAAATTTACAATTAAGTCACCTCCCTACTATAACATTACCATGTGACCCAGAAGTAGGTGGTAAAAGTAAGGAGCGTGTTGCTATGCACTCCTGAGCCGAATCGATTCCGATTCTTCCTCCTGTTTGTTCACCCTGCCAGACGATGCCCAGTGGTTAATGGTGTCCGTGATGGCATGGGACTTTCTTTTCCAGAGTTGCCACTGCGCTATTGTCCTCAGAGTGCACACGTGGCTTTGTGCATGCACTAGTCACAGCACGATCATTGCTTACGGCTTTCTACGTGCGTCACGGTCAGCAGTGTGCTAGTTTTGTGAGGTGAAATTTCCACCCAACGGTTCCTGGCTTCCCTGTATTTCCAACGTTTTTCAAAATCATGGATACAATCTGGAGTGACCATGCCACGCTAAATCTCTATCGCATATTTAGTACATGACGATCGGTTTTCAAAAGTCGTCGAGCAATGATTGTCTATGTGTCTGTGTGTCTGTGTAAGTTTCGCTTTGGTGCATTCTGTGCCAAACAGCTGGGTGGATTTCGCTAAAATTTTCGCATGTCCTGGGCCGGTTCAGCGTGCAGACGATGACGGTGAATCCTGATTGCGCGGGTCACGTGATCATGCACCACGTGCCGACAACTGTCGACATCAGTTATTCAGGGCCACAGCATATACCACAAGTCCTGCGAATATGAAACTTCCTGGAAACACACTCGCCCAATAGGGAAGTGCGTGCTGTTATGGTCAGCGATCCAGTGCGCCGTACCTTGTGCCCATCAGGCGCGTGCAGCTGTTTTTAGTTCGGCACCGGCACCGGCACCTCTGTCTTCAACTGGCTTAGCATGTGAAACAGGAATGTGTAGTCCAAATATGACCAATCCTAATGTGCCGAATTGACTCGGTTTCAACCGACATAAATCGGGAACCAATGGATCAATCGACGCTAAAGCGACGCCACGGTGCATCCAAGACGATCTCCAAGCTCAGCAGTTCAACCAGTTTCAACCAGTTCTGTCACACATGGCAGGTGCACCCGAGGAGAAGCGTAAAGAAAAGGCGGCCTTTTTCTTCGTTTTTCACGATTGGGTCTAGCACTGGAAAACGGCCAAAAGTGACGTTAAGCCGTCGCCTGCATTACGCGGTCCCATGTGCCAGCTACACTTTTCCCATTGACCTTCGTCACCTGCCGTGTGCCGGTCGTCAGCCATCGCGACGAGAGTGGCGAGTGTCGTGACCTGTAAAACAGGCCGTTAAGTGTCGTAACCCGTAAACTCTGTTCCGCACCACATCAACGCCCCTGTCAGGCACCATTTCTGACGAAAAGGATAGGTACGATTAGACCCAAGTTTTGGGATCCCACGATACCTTTAGATTCTCTCCATTGAAAACACATTTGCTATATTCAGGGCTGGCCTGAACCATTACGAAACATCATGTTCGTTCTTCTCAACCGGATCATTGCATCGATGAATCGGTGGGTTTGCTGGAGCCAACTTCACCGACTATAAATATTTCATACGCAGGTACTGTTACGCCAACCATGCTACCTTGGGAAGGGTTGTAGAGGTGAATGCAACTTTTTGCGTATGTAGAGAAATACAAGTGCTTTATTGCACGTATGGAAATGGAACTGGGAAAGGGCAAGGTGGTTAAGTTAAATGAAGCCTCCTTAGATCAGGCGGTCGTAATTGGTTAGGTTAGGCTAGCTTAGGTTAGGTTTGGTTAAGCTAGGTTAAGTTAGGCTAAGTTTGGTTACGTTAGATTAAGTTAAGTTAGTGTAAATAGCCAATTTTGGGCTAACTCAGCCCAGACCCGCTTGGGAGGGTGGTGGCCTGGGGCGATTTTGAAAACACTAATGTTCTGGGTTGGTTGGTGTACATTTAATGGCCTAAATAATCGCACACCGGTACCACATTCACCAAGCGCACTAGCGCTTGTATAATATGGCGACAACAGTTATCTACGGCACCCCAGTGCATCATTCAAAAGGCGCGTTTGTACCAGTGTAATCTGTCGATTATATGCAGTGTTAACAGGTGTCTTCCGGTACAGCATTCAGCAGGCGCACTTGTACTAGTGCCATCTAGCGTTTGTAGAATATATAGGGTCACCCCGGTGCAGCATTCAACAGGCGCACTTGTACTAGTGCCATCTAGCGTTCGTAGCCACACCTAGGTGTAGCATTGATCAAGTGTTCCTGTACCAGTGCCATCGGGCGATTTTTCAAAATTGCAGCTCCACATTTTGGGCACAATTTCGGTGTGATTTGGTGAACAAGCTGCACGTGAACGACACCAATGTGATGGGAGAACGAGTTGCGCACAAATCCTCTGGCATCAAACAGCTTAGCGTGTAAAACGTGATTTGTACATCGGAAGATGACCAATTTCAGTGCGCCGAATCGGCTCGGTTTCAACCAGCATAACTCACGAACCATTGGACAGATCGACACCAAACTGACATCACAGCGTAGCTAGGACAATTTCAAAGTTCGACATTGCAAACAGTTTTGCCGCCCATGGCACGTGCACCCGGAGGAGGGGTGTAAAGAAAAGGCGGCCGTTTTCATAGTTTTCATGATTGGGTCTGGTGCTGGAAAACGGCTACAGGTGTCGGTACGCCACAACCTGCATTACCAGGTTACTTGCACCGGCTACACGTTTCCCCTTGACTATGGGCACCTGCTGGATGCCAGGGTTCAGCCATGGCGACGAGTGGTAGGGTAAGATCCGTAAAGCAGGCTCTAGTATGCACACCATCGACGTCCCTGTCAAACACCATTTTGCATGAAACGTGACATGCACGCCTTAGCCCCACTTGGTGGAAGTCCACGATACCTAAAGATTTTCCCAATCGAAAGCACCTTTTCTGCAAGCAAGGCGGACCTGAAATATTACCAGCCATCATTTTCGGTCTTCTCAGCCGGCTCGTTGCATTGATGGATCGGTGGGTTTGCTGGAACCAACTTCATCATTCTAAAATTATATGGTCGCACGTGCTGGCACGCCAGCCAAGCTTCTGGGGGACTTCAGATCAAATGTGTTTGGCCTGGGTCAGGTTAGGTCAGGTCAGGTTATGTTGGGTTAGGTTCAGTTAGGTTGCGTGAGATAAAATTAATGTAGTTCAAATCCGATTGAGAGCGTAGTGGCATCGATTTTGAACACACAAACATTGAGCACACAAACATGGTGGTTTGGTGTGCAGCTAGTCAGGAAAGAGGAAGAAGTCTTTGTAAACAATACTTCGGCGAAAAGAAAGCCATGCAATAGCGTTGCTTTGGAAGCAAATTATTCAGTTATTTAGGCTTTCGGACGCATCGACCATGTTGATCATGTATTTGGAAACAAAAGAAGCCACTCAAACTTGCATGAAGCCTCAGTTATGGCGTATTCGGTAGTTGCTTTTTGACCAAGTCAAGAAAGAGTTTGAAATCTTAAGTCAGGATGTGCTTTTTTCCGCTACTTGCTGTCGATGGTGTGCTCCGTGGTGTGTTGAATGCAGCATTATGGTTATATATGGGGGCCTCTAGATACACTTCAGGTACAGAAACGAAGCCTTCATGCACACGTTTGTTTCCTACTGTGGCAAACAAAAATAGAATGCTATCTCTGGATTTGCGCCTCACGTTACAACATGGGACATACGTTTTGCGATTTATGAGGGCCTGAATTCATCCTGAGCTTCATGTGGCTGAACCTCTGACATTTATAGCAATGCAGTGCAATACGTACCTTGACCTTGACACAGGCGATGGTACGACGTAGCACGGGATAGGTTAAATATGGGAGTCATAGACAATTCACAATGACACAAAACATCTCGCAATGAAAATGTTGAAGCGCTGATCTGGAGGAGTTTTGTGCCCATTCTTGAAAAGATTTGGTGAGTTGTGGCTGGATTAAAATGGGCGAGGTTTTTGCTTTTTTTAATTTCTTTTTCTTCCAAACGCTATTTTGCTCATTAATACATCCAACGTATAGAATATAACAGAAACATAGACACCAAAAAAATATGTTGTGATGAAACATTTATATAGGTAAACAGATAGGAATCAATTACACATGATTAGGGACGTAGCCCCGCATAATTTGCAGCAAACCTTGAGAAGTCGACATTTGTAGGTGCTGCACTGAGATAATCTTGTGCCTAGACATAACCCACAAATATAAAACAAATTCCTGTGGAAACATTTTTGTACTGTACGCAACTACGAAAATGGCACTTGTTTGGTAAATTTGTCCTTATGCGTCTTATGCGTTCCAATTCACAAAAAGAATGAAAGGGCTGAAAGAAAAAGTAAAATAGAGAGAGAGAGAAGGAAATAGTAACAGAAGATCTTGAAGGTAAAAATTAGGAAATTTGTGGAATGAAATAGTGATCGGAAAACGCGAAAGAAAAGGTAGAATGAAGAGTGAAAAAGGGAAGGAAAGAACGAAAAACAAAATGAAATAAATGACACAGGATCAGAGAAAGACAAACAGGAAAACCACAGCGAGAAAGTGAAAGAGGGGGAGAATGAGAGTTTAAAAAGTATACAACTGTAAGGAACCGTTGCCAGAAGCGAGTGGCTTCACCTTATTCGACTGGATGGCTTAATCGCTTCATCCATGTGAGTCTCTGATGTCACCTGCCGGGGAGCCTAGCGCAAAAGGGCGAGTTGACTATCATCACAAGCTGATCCGGGACCATATACCTTATCCTTTCCCCCACACACACATTGCAGAATCTATGAATTCCAAATGGATATGAAAACGCATGGATGATTAAAGGAAAATAGAGAAGTGTATGTCCATTAGCAATTTAGAAACCTTGTGGGAGGGAAGTTGTGTAAAGCTTTGTTAATAGTATATTCCCGTGAGGGCAATGGTTATTAGCGTTGCTATGAGTCGCCAGGTGGTGACCGCTCAGCCCGCCCCGCGAGCACGCGAGCAACCCGGCGGGCTGTCCCGCCACCTTTTGCGGCATCGAACTACTACTATCTATACTAGGTGCCGGTAGGTGTCGCGCCCGCCGGGCCAGGCACGGAATTGTCTGTTATAAAGCTAAACTAAATTAAACTTATCAGGTAAGTGCAGCAGTATACATTCGTAACTCAATAAACATAATAAATATGCGGATGGGAACAAGCAGAAGTACTAAGTAGCGTACAGGAATTAATTCATGGCTGAAATATGTTGCGATATCTGGCAACCTCCCTCCTGCCGCTACCGCCGAGCACCTCCCGGGAGGGACAACCGGTTAGAGCAGGTTCAATAGTCTGGCCCAGCTCCACCCCATCAACCACACCTCGGTCCGTGGCGCACACTTCCAGTCTCCTCCTTCCGTCTGAGGCGGTCTTTGAGCCATACATCGGCGAAAACGGAACGGCTGAAACAAACTGGAGTCGAGACCGTCGCAAGCCAAGCAGTACGCTACAAATGCGAAGAAAAAAACGTCATTGAAGGAGTAAGTAATGTCTAATGAGAATGTTCTCATCTGGTCGAAAATGTGTCGAAACACTAGTGCTTAATGCAACTAAACGCAGCCATGATTGGTCGGTCAATTTTGTAACGCACTGATCGTTCATGGTTAGGGTTTGAAGAATATGCAGTCTCTGGATGCTTGGCATCCAGGAAATTATTGATTATCGTCCAATTTAAGACTTGGAAGCAAAATGATGCCGCTTTACAATTAACTGCTCTGTGATGAGGTGCTCGAGATACACTCGAAAGTGTAAACTGATATTCTAAAGTTTCGGGTTTGAATAATACATCTTCTTCATATTCGATTACCCCCAACATTTTTGAGCACATCCGCCCATGTTCATAGTATATTGGTACAGATTAGGTCGTGACCCCACCCAGGAAAAGGTGAGGATGTAGACGTCTGAGGAAATCAGGTTGGCCACTTCCCATCCGAACACGTTTCGTGAAGTGGGGATGAGCCGGCAGATCTAGAAGTCAAGGCGGTCACGGCGCCCTAGTAGGGGACGAGTAGTCTAGGGGTAAGTTGCTCGTTTCTCAGTCGAAAGGTTGTGGGTTCGAATCTCACCTGTCGCTACTCTTCGCCCGCGACCAATCGGCGTGAGAGATTGGCGACGCTACATGACTCAGCGGTCGATGTGTCGTAAAAAAAACCAACGGCGCCCTAGTAAGCCTCACAGCCGTCGTTACGTCACGTCACGTGACACTGTCTGGCCACCACCGCGCTGACCTTGGCACGTGACCAGCTGTTTTCGTCGTGCAAGTCCTGCTGCTCGTGCTCTCGCGAGATGGCGTTCTGGAACTCCTGCAGCGTGGGTCGCTTGCGCCACAGGTAGTTGACCAGTGTGAACTCAAGCAGAGCGGCGAATATGAAGCCGGTGCATACGCCCATCCAGATGTCGATAGCCTGGAGGGAGAAGAGACGCTGGTGTAACTCGACAGCCTGTCAGGGAAAGGGAGCCGCTGATGTAAGTCGATAGCCTGGAGGGAAAAGAGACGCTGGTGTAACTCGACGGCCTGTCAGGGAAAGGGAGCCGCTGATGTAAGTCGATAGCCTGGAGGGAAAAGAGACGCTGGTGTAACTCGACAGCCTGTCAGGGAAAGGGAGCCGCTGATGTAAGTCGATAGCCTGTCAGGGAAAGGGAGCCGCTGATGTAAGTCGATAGCCTGTCAGGGGACGGGAGCCACTGATGTGGGTGGAATTGAAACCTGAGGATCCAAGACACCACTCTCAAACCGCAGCACAGGTCACCCATTGCTGCATCAGCTCCTCCTAAGTGACAGATGTTTGTCTCACAATTGTCTTTGAGAGGTGCAGAGTTTATTGCCTTCATCCTAACCGACTTCGGATCAACAACCCAGCTTCCTGGGCAGATAGTCACTGTATTCGTTGGGCATCGTGTTGTGATGTGAGCTGTGGTGGCTTTTGCCGATACCTCCCGCCGAACTTCGTTTTATTTTGCGTGCTTTTCGTGAACTGCTTCATGTAGGAATACAACATACAATCTTTTGTAATCGTCCGCCTGCATGCATACTGACAAGTCCTAGGTTGAGCAGGGCTGGCTGGAGGCAGTGCATTTGCTTTTGCAATTTTCTGTTCTTTTTCCCAACGTCATGTTGCTCATTGATAACTCCGACGTGTGTACCATAGTTAAAATAGTATATTTGCGAACATGTGGAACATCCGGCTATGGTTAGAAATAAACCCAGATGAAAAGATGAGAACCAATTACACATATCGTGGGAAGCAGCCCCGCATCATTTGCAGCAAACCTTGACAAGTCGACATATATCGGCGCTGCACCGAGATAATGAACATGATACTCTGGTTTCGCCCGTTATCCTCTCGCCGTGGAAGGATCCAATATCAGAAATATCAACAAATATCAGAATCATGTCCGGGGGGACAACGCCTACTACTAAGCCATGTGGGCGAACGACGGGCTTGGGCGGTCCCCGAGAGATTGGTAACAGATAAGGGATTTTCAGCATATTTCTTAGCTCACGCATCACTGCGCAGCCTCCAGGAGCGGTACGACAAGATCTGCAGGATAACGCACACACCAACAGACACCTCAGCTTTGACACCTCTGTGGTGTCAATAGACCCGAATATTGGTAGTGCAACGACCAATGTACTGCCTGAACCCAGCTGCCACTGCCACTCCTGTGGGCTACTACGCGGGCCATTGTCGACTGCAACAATATAGCGTTGATCAGTTCTAACGCTATTAGACATTTTAATTTTGAGACAAGGGAAGAGTTTGTCAAGAGGTTTTGAGTCTGAAAGAGTCATTTATTATGCATGCATGAGCAGTAAAATTTCTGAATTCACCACATTGTATGAAAAATATGGATAACTAGGCACATGTGTATGATGCTTCTCTGGCTGAAACCTTCGCTTAGGTAAACGGAAAATTCCAGTCTGCGAGTGGGAAATTTCCATCTTCGTCGAGAAATTCGACCTGGCTAGTACACGAAGAAACATTGCGAAGAATCGTTTACTACAAGCTTGGAAATCAATCAGCCAATTGCGTATGCTGATTAGGCGCTCATACAATGCAAAATCATGAAGAATAACATTCGGCAAAGCCAGCAAGGTCTGAGTGAAAATATAGAAGAGTAGTTTTCTCTCTGGGTGGTCGGACTCACGATGACAACGAAGTGTAATATACAGAGGAAGACGATGGCTACGAAGCACATTACACAGAGGAGAACGATGGAAACGAAGTGTAATGCACAGAGGAGAACGATGGCGACGTAGTATAATACACAGAGTAGAATGATGAACAGAACTGCGCCAAAGTTATCTGGAAAATCCATTCCGGCCCGGCGATAAATATCGTACTAAATACAGTAGCTCACAAGACAAACGTCCCATTCCTAAGGCAAGCTTCTCACCCTTTGCCAAAACACAACAAATCTTGCGAAAATCCTGACATCCAGATCCGTACCACACTGAAAATACACAGAGTGGTAGCCTCCAGATCCATATACGCTGACCAAGAAGGACAAATACAAATGCAAATACTTGTATCAGTGCCATTCACGATGCTCCAGGCTATTACAGCCCCTTGTCATCGCAAATAAATCACCGTTAGAGAACCGTTGCCATCAACTGTGATCCAGAAACGGACGTGAGACAGAATGAGGGCATCCGCAAACGTGGTAACGACGCTGAAAAGCGGGTAGTTCCTCATATATGGCACACCGGGAAAAATACCGAAGCAACAACGGGTTATGAGGGATACATGACAATTTTAGCTGAAAGTGTAATCGAAGGCGACACCAATGTTTTTGTCTCCAGACAGACGGAGAGTTGGTGGTCGAAAAATTTGCCACCGTAGTTGGGGACCTTTTCAGTATTCCAGGGAGGGCTGATCAACGGATTTGGTAGGCAGCTGGTTGAGTGTCCAGAGTGCAACCAAGAAGGGCCCTTGTGGCTCATAGATGCACTAATCTGTTATGCCTTTATGTCTTCATATCCTTACTACGAACATTATCATGACCACCGAAAAGCATCAGCTCAGACTTATTTACGTTAATTTTGAGGCTGCTAGCTCTAAACCAAGGAGGAAGAAAGGTGCAATTTCTACGCGCGGAACAGTATTTCAAAGGCGATATGTTGAACCGCTGACCGAAATTTTGGTATCATCCGCGTACTGAACCACCACTACGTCATCAGCAGACAGACTGAGGTCATTCGTGAAGACGCAGAATGAGCAGGGGCCCAGCGCTGATCCCTGAAAAAAGCTAACGCTGGTGGAAAGCCTAGAAGAAAGTTTGGTATTTCTCAGACGGTCGGTGATGAGCTAGGGAACAGTGGGATACTCTGAGTATAATTTTAGGTGTAGGTTGAAAACCACAAAGTATAGATGCCGTGGCTGCGCAATTTGATTATAAGTTCGGAATAATCTATCACACTGAACCACTTGTCGCGCCAACTCGAGTGTAGTGGCGGATTCCTCCCACGAGATGTCTATATCTTTTAGGCCCATTTCAAAATTGGATAGCTAAGGCGGTTTGTACTAGTCTTATCTACGCTTTTGCAATATAAAATTTTCAGAACGTTCCCAATGCCGAGGGTACGGTGCACAAAATGGAGGGAAATCAGTCGAAATTATGTGCAAATTTTGTGTACTTTACATTAACGAAATTGTGCATCGATGGGCCTTAAATCATCCGTCATAATCAAAGGTACCAATTTGAAATTGGTGAAAATCATTTGGGACTGTATTTAAATCTTACACTGATGAATGTGTGCATAGATGGGCATAAATCATTTTAATTATCCAAAACCCCGCTGGATGTCTATATACGCACATATAGAATAGTCAATGACGAAGCCAGGGGACTAAAAAGGCGTGGGTGTCATTTGTTATTCGTGACTGGTCCTTCCTCGCAGTCAGTACCACATGTACCTATTATGTTCTCTTCCCTACGTAGCATCAACACTTGCTGTGCTGTATTTATCTGAAGCGATGCCAGGGAGCTATGCTATGGACGGTCCCGATAGGCCTTGGTCGGAAGGCTAGCACAATCATGGACCACTTAGAAAATATTCTAGCTCCGCCACTAAGTGCGATATATAATAGTCGATTGTCCTCAATTCACTCCTATCTTTTTTTATCCAAGCAAGGCAGTTCTTAATATATCTCGTCTCCTGCTGGATTCACCATTGGGGACGTCTTCTGGCCTTGTGACTGCTTGCGATGCATGGTCACCATCTTCCACGAAATTTGCTCTGCCCTCCAAGTTTCTTAATGAGAAGGTAAATGATACCGTCTTGACGAAACCGGTCACAAGTTTCTAATTTTTAGCCTCCCCTGGATCCTTCCCTGATACGACTAGGCCCAAAGAGGCATTTTCGTAGGAAAGTAAGGTAGTATAAGCAGTTGAATTCAAAACTGTACTCACCTGAAGAGCAAAGCAATGATAATGTTCAGATGCTTCTGCCGCTCCCACGTATTCGCAAACATATGTCGGAGGTGGCTCCTGTATCCGCTCCTCTAACATAATTATCTCTTTTGTGGTGTCTAGCACAGCTGCACAAAATAAAATATCGGCACCAAGTGGAAAAAAGGAAGTTAGAAAAAGTCACCCAGCTTACGCTCCTATTGCCAAGGGTTGAGGAACGGCAAGCAGAGAACCACAGGGGGGGGGGGAAACCCGCTCACCGTCGCTCTGGGTCAGACTTAATCCAAGAGCCCCCCGCACTCGTAGCAGACGTATAAGCTGACCACGCCACCGAGGTGGTGAGCGAAACGAAAAGGGAGAAAACGGATTGGCTTTCATCGTGACCGAATTGGAGGCACTATTTCCGAAACCGGTCTCCTCTGTTGAATGTAGTGTTCGTGTGTAAAATTGAAATGCACCGGGCCGCGTTCTCGAATCGATTGCAATCAACTCTGGAATGCCTACATTTCCGCCGAACTTTCACTCCAAACCAACGTCGAAGAGTGCAGACGGACGTGGAGTGGACAGTGGACAGACGGCGTGGAGGCGGCCAGTCCACTGGCTGGCAAGAGAGCGCCTTTACGGCAAGCGCAAGAATTTCGGCAAATTATGAAAACCAATCCGTTACTCCGGCCCGGAATCTCTATGACCCGGGTCCTGTCCACGCTTATCCCTCGGTCCCTGTGGTCTAATGCTGATTTTGTGCTATGTCATAAAGTATATTGTTTGTAAACATATAGGAATGGGAGCCGCATGGGAGGATACAAAGATCTAATGCCGGCCTACGTTGGTGGATGAGCGGCCAGCGCAGTCCCACCATGTACTCGGGGCAGCCACCGAGCCCAATCCCGGCCTTCGGTGGTGAGCCATCGTCCGTGCCGGCCGCATGTCGCGACCGACCGGCTCGATCTGAACACGGCCGGCCGACTGTCCGCCGTCCGGAGCCGGGCATCCATCACCGCCAGCCCATGGTGCGCCGCCAGCTGCGGCGCCGCCGCGCAATCTCGGTAACGTCGTTACGCAATACTCGCTCACTGCTAACGGCTGAAACGTGCGGCCACCTCCGTCCGCGGGATATACGAGATGTGCCGGGCGGGCCCGCCAGCGGCAGACACAATTAGTGGCGGTCCCTCGGGGCGCGGCCTACTCAAGGGTGGCGCACGCCTGTTGTTGCCGGCGCTTCTCGTCGGACGTCCATCTGGATGCGGTAAATAGGTTAGCTAGAACGTGCAGAGGGATATCACGAACAGTGCCGGAACTCGGTAAATACCTTGCATTGTGTTCTTCTCAAACAATGTCATTTCGTGTGCTTGATATATGATGAATACATCGCCATTCAGTCCAGATTGCTTGCAGATTGCAACCATATTGCTTTGTAGACATGGAAGAACTCCATCCTCCGTCACCCACCGACGAAATCCAACATTTTTTTTCTTGGATTATCTCGCAAGACAATATATGCGAATGACGAAAAATGTATCCATCTAAGCTTTGCGCTTTGAATTGACTGAAGTGGGCTCACCATCCAAAGGTATGGAAAGTTCAGATATTTCAACCTCGATGATTGTTCTGCATGTCATTTGGATTTCCTTTCGTGTATGCTTAGCTCACGCCCATGTTTCATTTTCCACCGATGCGTTCAAACTCGATGTTTTGTGCACGGGTGTAGGTGTGGATCTCGAAATTCGGACCTGCCTTTTTATCCATCTCTTCTTCAATCCTCTCAGAGATGCATCATGTTCCGACCCTTACAGTGCGAGCGTCAATGTGTTTCCCACCAACCTTTGTTTGCTGGAGCGTGGAGAGGTGCGGTAAGCGGTATGATATAGCACTACTCTGGTAACTACTTGGATCATTTGCTGTCGACCTCTTCCGATTGACCTGTCACGCTAAAGCAGTCATACAGATGAAAGTCGAAATGCAGTCAGTTACCTGCTTTGCCTGTTTCTTTTTTGCTCCGATCGTGAATCAAATGTTTTTTGTGCTTCAATATATATTATATGCAAACGGAAGACTTATTCTTACAAGTACAAAGTCAAGATCACCGATCCAGTCAAGGTCAAGTACCTGGGAATATGGTGATGAGCTGTTGTGAATGACATTTTCTTAACAGCCGGCGCTCAGGAAAAAACCTAATGCTTACCACTTGAAGCCAAATATTTTCCACCTCCCGTGCTCATTGCAAAAATTGAAAAATATTGCAAGCATTTCCCCCGATAAAAATTAAAACGACGTCCCAAGCAGTTTCTAAGAAAATATGGAACATTTTGAAATCGAATGTCGGGGTCTGAAGCACATTAAAAATGAGCATTATGTGCACAATTACCTCAGCCAAGCAATTTTTATTCAGTGGTTCTTTGTTCCAGCAGGACATACTTTCTTGTGGCAATTGATGGAGATTCCCAGCTTATTCATCGTGATATTCCTCAACTTGGTGTTTCATGCAGAGCAGGAAGGTTTTATTTTCACTGATGTTAACATAGTTACGAAGCAATTATTGTGACTTGCAGGAAACAGCCTTCATTATTATCCACGTTGAAATACTAGTCAAGAGAGCAATCAAGCCTTGAATGTTCTAAACATTGCAATTTCTTTATCAAGGGAATTCACTGCATTGCTCATACAGCGATAAAGAGCGTACAATGTGTGCAGTGTGCTATTTTATCACACACAAATAGGCTAAATTACCTAAATATCCCTATGTATTTCAGAAAGTCTGAATATGCTAGTCAAGTCTACGATGTACCGCCGATTAATGTGATATTTTCTCCCACGTGCATGCACGGCTTCATGGTTAGGTGAAGACGTTTCAGTTGTAGGTTCGGTTGT
This sequence comes from Imbricaverruca yamaguchii, assembly GCA_034440575.1. NCBI lineage: Eukaryota > Metazoa > Arthropoda > Thecostraca > Neoverrucidae > Imbricaverruca > Imbricaverruca yamaguchii. The sequence continues at coordinate 1,767,122 of JAOTOL010001608.1, read as the reverse complement.
TTAAAAAATATGAAAACCGGATTCTACCTTGTGGATAACGGTCCCTTTATTTTGGGAGGCTTTTATCATTGATCCCTAGCGTGACCATCATTAACCTCAGATCGAAGGGCTATGGTTCACTACTTCAGAGCATCAAACCGCATCCAATGATAGCGGGATTACCTTTTCATGGGTAATAGAGTTTCGGAGGTAACTGGGTGGGAGTGAGGGAGGACAGTAATTCACTCCGTCCGGTGATTGTGGCTTAGACATCGTGCCGGAACGGCTTCTGGGCAGGGGAGGGGAGGAAAGTAATCCACTCACTCCGGCGATGGGGGTTCAGACATCGACCAGTGTGGCTTCAGTGATGTACATTGAATGGTAGAAAGTGTAAATTGGAATAATCCGCTAGCAGTAATAGGTTGATTTGTAAGGGCATCCAGGATAAATTTGCAGTTTATTTGAGGATTAGAAACGAATTCAATAGGGCATTCGTGCTCGGAAAAATGTGTTATAAAGAACAAGCTTCTCAACTTTCGCACTCAACAAGTCAGTGTCGTGGAGTGAACAAGTGACGTCATCTTATGCCCTGTCGGAGGACTGCACTGCTGTCCCGCCCTGTCCCGCCCTGTCCCGCTATGCCCCGCCCTGTCCCGTCATGTCCCGCCATGTCTCGCCCTGTCCCGCCATGTCTCGCCCTGTCCCGCCCTGTCCCGCCCTGTCCCGCCATGTCCCGCACTGTCCCGTCCTATCCCGCCCTGTCCCGTCATGCCCCGCCCTGTCCCGCCCTGTCCCGTCCTGTCCCGCCATGTCTCGCCCTGTCCCGCCCTGTCCCGCCCTGTCCCGCCATGTCCCGCACTGTCCCGTCCTATCCCGCCCTGTCCCGTCATGCCCCGCCCTGTCCCGCCCTGTCCCGTCCTGTCCCGCCATGTCCCGCCCTGTCCCGCCCTGTCCCGCCCTGTCCCGCCATGTCCCGCACTGTCCCGTCCTATCCCGCCCTGTCCCGTCATGTCCCGCCATGTCTCGCCCTGTCCCGCCCTGTCCCACCCTGTCCCGCCATGTCCCGCACTGTCCCGTCCTATCCCGCCCTGTCCCGTCATGCCCCGCCCTGTCCCGCCCTGTCCCGTCATGTCCCGCCATGTCTCGCCATGTCCCGCCATGTCTCGCCCTGTCCCGCCCTGTCCCGCCCTGTCCCGCCATGTCCCGCACTGTCCCGTCCTATCCCGCCCTGTCCCGTCATGCCCCGCCCTGTCCCGCCCTATCCCGTCATGTCCCGCCATGTCTCGCCCTGTCCCGCCATGTCTCGCCCTGTCCCGCCCTGTCCCGTCCTGTCCCGCCATGTCTCGCCCTGTCCCGCCCTGTCCCCCCTGTCCCGCCATGTCCCGCACTGTCCCGTCCTATCCCGCCCTGTCCCGTCATGCCCCGCCCTGTCCCGCCCTGTCCCGTCCTGTCCCGCCATGTCCCGCCCTGTCCCGCTATGTCCCGCCCTGTCCCATCATGTCCCGCCATGTCTCGCCCTGTCCCGCCCTGTCCCGCCATGTCCCGTCATGTCTCGCCCTGTCCCGTCATGTCCCGTCCTGTCCCGCCCTGTCCCGCCCTGTCCCGTCATGTCTCGCCCTGTCCCGTCATGTCCCGTCCTGTCCCGCCCTGTCCCGCCCTGTCCCGCCCTGTCCCGCCCTGTCCCGCCCTGTCCCGCCCTGTCCCGCCATGTCCCGCACTGTCCCGTCCTATCCCGCCCTGTCCCGTCCTGCCCCGCCCTGTCCCGCCCTGTCCCGTCATGTCCCGCCATGTCTCGCCCTGTCCCGCCATGTCTCGCCCTGTCCCGCCCTGTCCCGCCCTGTCCCGCCATGTCCCGCCATGTCTCGCCCTGTCCCGCCCTGTCCCGCCCTGTCCCGTCATGTCTCGCCCTGTCCCGTCATGTCCCGTCCTGTCCCGCCCTGTCCCGCCCTGTCCCGCCCTGTCCCGTCATGTCTCGCCCTGTCCCGTCATGTCCCGTCCTGTCCCGCCCTGTCCCGCCCTGTCCCGCCCTGTCCCGCCCTGTCCCGCCCTGTCCCGCCCTGTCCCGCCCTGTCCCGCCATGTCCCGCCCTGTCCCGCCCTGTCCCGCCCTGTCCCGCCCTGTCCCGCCCTGTCCCGCCCTGTCCCGCCCTGTCCCGCCCTGTCCCGCCCTGTTCCGTCCTGTCCCGCCCTGTCCCGCCCTGTCCCGCCATGTCCCGTCCGTCCTGTCCCGCCCTGTCCCGCCCTGTCCCGCCCTGTCCCGCCCTGTCCCGCCCTGTCCCGCCATGTCCCGTCCTGTCCCGCCCTGTCCCGCCCTGTCCCGCCCTGTCCCGCCCTGTCCCGTCCTGCTGCAGGACGGGACAGGGCGGGGCACCGCGTGCCAGTGACGCAGTTACCTTGACGTAGGAGACCTGCGGCACCTCGGCCTGGATGCCGGACGCCTTGGTGGTCATGGTGAGCAGCGTGGTGATGCCGAGCGTCACGCGACCCGGCACAGAGTCCACGTCCATCCAGAAGCTCACCCACGAGATCATCACGATCAGGATGGTCGGCAGGTACGACTGCACCAGGTGGAAGCCGAGCGCGCGCCGCAGTGTGAACGACGCCTGCAGACAGCTGTATTCACCTGTCGGGTACAGTACACACCTGTCAGAGTCACCTGTCACACACCTACAGTAGTCACCTGCCACACACCTACGGCAGTCACCTGTCAGATACAGTGTACGGCTGTATTCACCTGTCAGGTGCAATACACACCTGTCAGAGTCACCCTGCAGTAGTCGCCTGTCACACACGTACAGTAGTCACCTGTCACACACCGACAGTAGTCACCTGCCACACACCTACGGCAGTCACCTGTCAGATACAGTGTACGGCTGTATTCACCTGTAGGATACAGTACACAGCTGTAGTCACCTGTCAGGTGCAGTACACATCTGTAGTCACCTGTTGGATACAGTTCATGTCTGTAGCCGCCTATCGGATACAGCACACAGCTGTAGTCACCTGTCTGGTACAGTACACAGCTCTAGTCACCTGCTGCATACAGAACACAGCTGTAGTCACCTGTCGGATCAAGTACACAGCTGTAGTCACCTGTTGGATACAGTACCCAGCTGTAGTCACCTATCGGGTACAGTACACAGCTGTAGTCACCTGCTGTGGGAATTACAACAGGTGACTATTTTAGCGATATTTTACCGGTGTTCTTAAACTTCAGCGAAATGAAAGGAAACCGTTTGAAAGGAAATTAAAATATAATGGATACTATCAGTCTGGAGCACTTACCATTTTGTCCACGAAGGTAGATTACAGACACACGTACACACACACACATATGCATATATATATACATATATACATATATGTATATGTATATATACATATACACACACATATATATCCATATAAATATATATATATATATATATATATATATATATATATATATATATATATATCCATATATCTATATATATATATCCATGTAGTATGCATGCATACGATAATTTTTGAGCATTGCCTTTTTATCCGTTCTTTGCATGCTGCACTCATCGCAATACGTGGCGTTCCCGGACAATTAGTAGAGTTTTGGCGGGATGGATTTGGCGGCTGGTTATACTGCACCGCAATACCGCTGCGACTAGCGGAGCAGCATGCACTCGCATATGAACTGGTCGCACGGCAGACGGCCCCGACGACACGGAGGTGGTTCTCTCAAAAGGCATGGCTTTAAATTAAAGCTTAAATATATGGACTTACTGTTTGTGAACATCAATATCTACGAAAAGACGCCATATGAAATCGTTATCCTTGGCAATTCCAACTGTAGGAAAGAGGCTGTTTCGAATGGTGCTCCTGATAATGCCATTTGCTGGAAGACAGTTCATTCATTTCGAAGAGGAAGAATGAGTGGTGTGCAGCCCGACCAATTCATATTGTAGTCATTTGTTATCCTCGAGCACACTTCATCCTCCTGCTAAGCACAGGGGGCATGGTTCCCATCCCATCAGTATAGCTGTCAAAACCAGATACAAATGGAACTCCCGAGTGTTGTCTCTATATCTCTATATGTAGCAGTGGCGCGGAGCAACAGCGACGAACAATCTTACAGAAAAGAGAGACCTGCACGGACACATTGGATGACGGGTTGTGTTCGCACCCACCTATACTCGACGACTGTTCGTGTTCGCAGTTGGACGTTTGCACGCCGCCGAATTCGAACTGAGGCATCTTGAGGTTTTCGTACAGCACCACGGGTTTCTCGACCTTCCAGCGCAACTCCAGCTCGGACAGCGTCTTCGAGACTGCCACAGAGCTTCGGTGAGTGGTGAGTGGTGAGGCGCGCATCCAATCACATCCAGCCAATCACATCCAGCCATTTACACTCAGACATTCCAGACTCGGCGATTCAGAGACGGTGACTATAGTCACCGCTGACGACCGAGTGACTCAAAGTCGTTGGCTCAGACTTGGTGACTCAGAACTCGGTGGCTCAGACTGAGTGGTCCACAATCGGTGGCCCAGTCGGAGTGGCTCAGACTTGGTGGAGCCAGGAATTGAGACTCAATACCCTCACATGGGACAGCACAACTGGTGGGAACACAGGACGTACATTGAGAGGCACGGCGCGAAAAGGTACAGTGGCGGCGCTCTAGAAACACACTTGTGCTACTTGTGGGTAAGCAAATGCTAGAGTACGACGCATATTTTAATTGTATTTTAAAGCTCGCCTTTGGCTTTCAACAAACGTAGAGTGCAGCTGCCTCATCCATCTCACTGTACTCTGTTTACATTTACCCACATCACTGTGCTTCTGTACACATGCCGCCGCGAGTCCAAACATGTAATCCCATACGGTGCAGTTCGGCATTGTCCCGTCATATTTCCGTTTCGGATTGTGCTGACCCTGCAGAGAGCTGGCCGGAAGGTCTGCGCGTGAACACGCTGGGTGGGCGGCGCATAGCACGGAGCCACAGTCGTAGTGTCACTGCCGAGCGACAGGCCAGAGAACGGGAGCACCGCACGTAGCGTGAAGTAGAACAGACGTTATAATAATTCGTCAACACACGGAAAGAGCTTGGTTTATCATCGCAACGTCAAAAGAGGTGCAGCCACTCTCGCACAATCGCCCTCTCCCAATTAGCACTTCTATTGGTGGAGAAGGGCAGGCGGTAACGCAAGTCCTAACTAAAAGTTGCTAAGATAGATGAAAAATAAGGCGCTGATTGGAGACGCTGACGATTTGGGTCATGCAATATAATTTGCTTCCCACAATATATGTTGTGGTCAAGAAACATTATGCTGTTTTGTTTATACCATCGAAACACTGATAATCATTCCGCCAAGTTTGAAGCGATGATTGACCCACACAGAACATTTCCGCAATGCTATGCTGCTGTACTTTCCTTCAATCTTCCTAAAAAAACATTGAATGGTAGAAGCAGTTTTACTCAAAATTGCCCTACCAATTGACAAGCCGTTGCGCAAGAACCTCAGGATAGCATCATGGTATCAGCTGATTGCCTGATTTCTGGATAAAAACTACTTGTTTCCAATTTATTTTATTTCTTATTGTTTTCAGGTAATGGCACTCTACCCGAATGGCTGGGATAACTCTGGATTGTCATTAGTGGCGTCGGCGCCAGCTCGAGCGTCCATCGGTTAATCAAGTGGATGTGCACGTCGAACGCCCTATCCCATTACGTTGGACCTCGGCCAAGACTCCAGACAATGTCCATACAAATGAGCAACTCGCTGGCGGCTTTGTAGCTGGATCGATAGAACCCTGACATATCATGTTTCCGTTTTGTATTGTGGCGGGATAGAAAGTACCAAAGTTGTCCGCGGTATGCATCATCAATCATCCATGTGTTTGTATTTTTATATAACTACCTATCTCAGATGCTGGAGCTTCAGAGAAATGGGCGCAAATCACGGCGACACATCGCTCTTGTAAGCAACAAAAAATTTCTTTAAAAAGATTGCTTGAAGGCAACATCATAACACTCGCACGTCCGGAGGTCCGCGCCAACTTCGCATGTCCGGGGGGAGATGTTTGCCCCCTAAGATCTCTAAAACTATGCGAGCTAGCGACAGACGGAAAAGGCGTTGGATAGATGGTGACGGGCTCTATCGAAAGTGTTCCGGTCGTTTTTCGCTCAGGTCAACATTCAGGTTACTGGGTTACCATAGGTCAAATTCGACCAGATCAGGTGGGACTCAGATATTGACACATATCTCAGGACCTGTAACAAATATTTTAAAAAACGGCGAACGCTATTCGACAGTCCTTCAAATGTGCTACCGACAATAGACGGTGTATGTTAAGGTCAGGTCAACCGAAACTCAGGTCAAGGTCATTAAGTCATGACCTCAGGTAAAGGCCATGAAGTCGCCTTGGAGGACATGTAATATATCAATCGACATGTCTTGGCGATACAAGCATAATGACGGTCATTTCAGCCTTCTAGCTCAATGCAATGCGATATAATGCGCAGAAATGTGTAGTGATCTCAGGTGACCTTAGATGACCTTGGTGAGGTTACCGAGCAAAAATGTCAGCGGCATCATTGAACATAGCTTCCATCTACACGCCACAACCGTTGTGAGATCATTCCGAGCGCAAATATGTAAGCAAGAAACATTTGTATATTTTACCATGGCCCTATAATGGGGAAGCCATGGCCGCGACCTGACCTAAGGTCAATGCTACGAAAAAACCCAATATACATATTGTGGTTCCCGATGAGATCATGACGTGTTATAAGTTTTAAATCAATAGCCCAATTATTGTGGAAGTTATGCCATCTAGAACTCCGAGTGTAGTTGGGTCGCTTCGCCTGACCTGGGGATCTGACCTGAGATGACCCAGGGTTAAAAATGTATGAGGATATGCGGAAAACAACAATGAACAGCTATGCGAAGTGTGGCCTTGCTAACCCGATTAGTTTGGCGGTAAATGAGGAAAAACCGGAGGGGGCAGATGTCTGCCCCCGGACGTGCGCGTGATAAAGGCAGTTCTAGCTTATATCATGAACACACTGTCAATGTGTTTTCTGTGAATCAAGCAAGCTCTATCGTCGCATTGACGCTTGTGCTTAAATTTATTGAAACCTTTAATATGTTCAAATAAGCTAGCTGAAAATTAGGAGAACACTATTTCCGAACGAGATAGTGTTAGCCAACCTAGGCCTAGTTCCTATCAAGTCTATGTCTTGGAGGGAACGGCCAGTTTGGAGATTGCCTCTGAAAATGCGAGTTTCGACAACGACACCTCCAAACCAAATCACCGATTTAACGATTTTCGGAAGACAAGTTTGTTGACGACATTGGCTGCAAAGAATGGACAGCTTATTGCCTAAGTGATTTGTAGCGTAATTCCGGTGTGCGTAAAGGCATTATATCGGTACTTACAAATAATCATATTTTGCCATTAATGGAAGAGCTGGCGCCGAAGGACATGCTTGCGTACTATGTGAAAGATATGCACTTCTACTGCTTCCATATATTTCAAGAGAAGCCCATTTTCACCAGAAGATACGATTTGTTCGCTTAAAAATAATATAGGGACCAGTGGCAAACTAATGCCATGAAGTTTAACACGCGCGCTGGAGGGGGGGGCGAAATCCGCCCACCCCTCCGGATTTTCGTAGATAACTCCAGATTTCACCGCCGATATACGTCATTGTTTGTGTACCTGCTAATAAATGACCGACGCGTTGTTTAAAGTAAGAAAAATGAAAATCAACCGAAACTTTTTGGAGTTAGGGGTCGCTAAAGTAAAAAAGTTTCTCAGCGCCAGACCACAAATATCGGCGCTGATGCGCTTCCCGTATATTGCCAAAAGAGAAGTGTTCTTAACAACACTAGCGACTTGTTTGATGCATATTGTTGTGCTATATAATTTGAACGTCATGTTAGGTCGCCGAGGTCAAGTCAGGTCAAACATTGACAGGCTAATGAAACCAAACATGGTCAACTAAAAAGGTGTCATAAATGCAAATGACTCTCATGCGATTGATGTCACTTTACATATTACTCCCTACACATCCCGAAATCTACTGTATGTCATTGTGTGCCTAAGCGTTTCCATACTTTATTTATATATTTCACTCCTTTCTTTGCGAAGCAGATTGTGCCGAGCCGCCCAACGGAGCAGTCGGGTTGGGAGCCCGGTTCCGGTAACTGGAGCAGGTTAGTTGGTTATTGGTTTTTAAGACACATCGACCGCTGAGTCACGTAGCGTCGCCAATCTCTCACGCCGATTGGTCGCGGGCGAAGAGTAGCGGCAGGTGAGACACGAATTTGACAGGTGAGGTGAGACACAACCTTTCGATTGTGAGACGAACAACTTACCCCTAGGCTACACGTCCCCTAACTGGAGCAGGTGTACCTAATAAAGTGTTCCTATATAGGTGACCTGAGGTCAAATGGCGGATCTGACATCTTTATTGCATCATTAGTAATGTCCAAAACACTATTAATACAATGCCAATTTTGGAGCATTTAAACACAATCACAGCGATCCATAACAATGATAAGCCAAGCCACGCAAAACCAGAAAATTTTGTTATTTTGACCTCATTTGACCTTGATGATATTGACATAAGGTCATGAACATTGCTCACAACAGAGTTCATTATCGTGCCCATCAACTCTGCGAAGTTCGTTGCTCTAGCCTTCATAGGAGCTGAGATCTTAGGGGGGCGGAATCCGCCCCCCCTCCAGTGCGCGTTATTTTCAGAGGCCCTCCAGGGCGCGTGTTAAATTGGAGACGAGTATGAGATTGTTTGCATCGCGGACAGACTAAAGACATTTTTATATCTACCAGTCGGGACCTGAAAGAGAGTGAGCAAAACTGGCATGCATGGCTCTACCGAACAATGGCACATAGCATCTACTACCATCCACCAATGATTATCATGTGAGGCCTTGAGTATGAAAGGGCATCAACATACAGCACTGAACCATGCCTCCAATCGAACAAAGATAAAGTGACAACCGAACCAGTGCCAATGGGTCAGTTCCTGCGTAAACGGCAGTCCAGGAACACATTCCTCCTGGCAGGCAGCCAAGAGGGCGATTTCCTTGCGAACGGATCGCTGCGGTGGCCCAGGGTCTGGACGACCAACGGCTTCCAGACAATTTAAGTTCACTCACAGCTGCCGATCTCCATGGTGCAAAGTTGGAAGTCAAGCGGAAACTTTGACACCTCCATCATACAGGCGAAGATCAGCTTTAACCTGAAAAAGTCGAACACCTGTTGACCGACCGATAAAGCAATTATCCACGAGAAACATTTACACGTGAACACAAGTAGACAGGAGACACCCGACATGTGACATGGGGCATCCACACATGGGTGTGACATGACATGGCATGGTACAGAACGGTGTGGGTAGCATATTGCATGTTTAGTTGGCGTTCGCTGTTGCCAGCATTTCATTCATTAACATAGACGTACATGCGAATATAATTCGGTTGTATTGAGGAAGAAGAGTGTCTAAGAACGATTGGGCGTCACTTGATTGGATGAGATTAGACTGGATGAGAGCTACCCGACGGAACGGAGTCAGCTGGTACGCAGCGCCATCGCCGCTCTGCCAAGGCGTCACTCGGGCCTCGATTATCGGATCTACACCTTCGTCATCTTTGCCCATGGTCTTTCCTTCTGCCTTCCCCATGGACGCCTACCATCATATGCCCGTGACACCAAACCCCTTCATAGCACCCTCACAGTGAGTCGAGCTGCTATGGAGGCCCGACGAACGACTTACTGCAGCACTCTCAAGGCTAGTTGAGGCCCCAAAACGAACGCCGGCAAAGCGGATTTCTCAATTTACGGAATACCGACCTAGCCATCGAAAGTCAGGTGCCTAAGCAACATGCGTCACAAGATCAATCAATTACCCCTCTCTTTCTATGAAGGTTCTGTAAGTGGTGTTCGCCCCTGGCATCACGTGGCAATCCTACATCTCACTTCTAGTCAAAATAGTGAATGGTACCTCTTCTCTCCCCCTCCCTCTTTCTCTCTCTCTCTCTCTCTCTCTCTCTCTCTCTCTCTCTCTCTCTCTCTCTCTCTCTCTCTCTCTCTCTCGCTCTCTCGCTCTCTCGCTCTCTCGCTCTCTCTCTCTCTCTCTCTCTCTCTCTCTCTCTCTCTCTCTCTCTCTCTCTCTCTCTCTCTCTCTCTCTCTCTCTCTCTCTCTCTCTCTCTCTCTCTCTCTCTCTCTCTCTCTCTCTGGGCCTGTCTCTCGCTCCAATTTTGTTCTCGAGTCCCAAAGGCTAACCGGACATTTCCCCGCACATCCGCCACTGACTGGTCCTGTTCGTGTCGGGTGGCGGCGGCGGCGGCGGTAGCTATTGGATTATGTTGGCTATGTTTTCTTCCCATCGCACGGAATGCTAAACCGCATCAACGGAAGGCTCCCGTGGGATGCCGTGCAGGTGGGCTCTTGCTGAAGTAAAAACGCTTCAGCTCGATAATTAAGCAGCCACCGCACCGGTCGCCAGCCTGACCATGAGCGCGGGTCCCTGCGGTGGCACTGTTTGCTTGTGTGCGGTCCCGACCCCACAAGTGTGCACTGGAAGAAATCCGTCACGTCTGTACAAGTGGGATGAACTGAAATTGATGACTAATACTCGTGCTAACACAGGCCCTGTGCCCTCAAGCCTGTCCCTCTGAGAAGTGATGGGCATTGCTCAAATGTCATGAGTCTAAAGAAGGCTCGCAAGCCGTCGCAAGTGATTACCTACCGACAACTTACGCATAAACTTGGTTGAGATCGATGAAGTATAGCTTTGTTGTCATTTCATGTACTACTGCTCCAGAAATTGGCCTATAACCGCATCCTTCTCTAATTTAACCACGACGCCAATTTGTCATCTGGCACTCCTAAGTCGGCTGCCATATGCCGTAGAGCTGATTGCAGTTTCCACTCAAATCAGAAAGTGTATTGTTGGTTGCTTTCATTCGTAGGTTGTATTCTATTTATTTCAGCCGCGTTGCTAGCAAAAACTATCTTGTTATTGAAACTATCCTGAGAATTATAACCAGTGATCGCTCCTAATTTATGCTGATAATTATGCCAGGTCTGCTCGCACTGTCCTGCTCCTGAGCCTACGCGACCTGGGAGCAAACAAAACCGCTGTAGCACCGCCTAGTGACCGCCTCGCCGGCCGGAGCAGCCTGGTCACGTGCGACCATGAGCAGCGACTAGTCGGTAGTGCGCGGTGTACAGTGTCGCTCGTCATTCATCGGCAGCTGGCGGGATTACAATGATTGCGAGTGACATTGCGACCTGTTGCGCTCGTGTATGTGTTGACAGCAGTCCGTGTTTTATCGTAAGGGCGATATGGTTGTCGCTGGTGGTGGTGGTAATGGTAGTGGTGATAGTGGTGGTAGTGGTGGTGGTGGTGGCGGTGGTGGTGGTAGTGGCGCTAGTGGTGGTGGTGATGGTGATGGTGATGGTGATGGTGATGGTGATGGTGATGGTGATGGTGATCTTCCTGATTCTACGTTAAAAGCTGAGGAGCGTACCCCTGAAGGTAAGGGTGAAAAACAACAGTCTACATCGGAAAATGAACCTTTGTTCGAAAAGAAAAACATCAATTGAACATGTTTGTATGTATACATATGCTCGCTAATCCTCACCAAAATGATCGAACTGGATTCGTTGAAGCTTGCCTGACAACTACGTCCACATGCACTTAACCGGAACATCACGAATGAGTGATACAAAGTCATATAATGTCACTATGTAATGTCATGGCCTTACTGTCGACAGGCCGAACTCAGCCACCCACATCGCAGAAGTAATAATGGATTTTTGTGTCACTCTAGGAACGGTATGGAGCATCGATAAACTCTACTTAAGCATGTGCTTGAAAAACTGTTGCCATAGATTTACACTATTTGCGCAATATGAGATTTATATTTATGATTTTAATCGACATTGAGTATTTTTTACTATTGTGTTTTAGTGAATTAAAGTGACAAGGTTTGCACACTTCTTATCTCCAGGAAGCAATTGAGGGTTATGCTGGGCTGGGTTAGGTTTGGTATTTTGTATTATGAACAATTTTAGTGTTGTTGTATTATGAACAATTTTATTATGTGCTACCAGAAACGGTAAGGTGTGATCATTGTGATCTAGCGGTGTATGAACCAGAGTATTTCTCATATGAAAGATTTAGATGGTCTTGCTTCAGTAATTTTATTTGCGCTCCAGCATCAGTAGGCCGTAGGTGATCCAACGCCAGGAGGCAGTAGGCGATCCAACATCAGTAAGCCGTAGGTGATCCAACATCAAAAGGTTAGATTAGACTAGGTTAGGTTAGGCCAGGCTAGTTTTTTTTCAAGGTTTTACATAATCCTCTCTTACACGCCGATACACCCGAAACACATTTTCTTTACTGCTGCCGTATTTTCGCTGGGGTTGGGAACAAACTTTTGCGTTGCGTAAAACACATTTTTTTCTGGTATTTTCATACTGTTCTTTGAACAAGCTGGCTGCTGTTTTCGTGGCGAAATGACTACGTAATGCAAATATATCAGTACCTGGCCTTGCGGCGCTTATGTCTAAAACGGAACCATTTCTTCAATATAAGTGAAATCAACCCGCATGAGGAAACAACACAAAAAATAATTGTCTGCAGTTCGTTTCGCCTGGTAGTGGTAGTCTAGGGTTTGCCTCGCTTGTAAGATGACAGGCTGAAAGTCCAAGTTCTTAAATCCTACAACCGTAACTACACTTGTGTTGACTGGGCTGATAATTAAGCAATACGGCGACAACCTGTGCAACGGCTTCACCAGCATTGACACTGACACGGACCGTTTCCTACCCCGTGCATCCAAGTCGCCGAGGTTCTATTTGGAACGTTCATGTCTGGACCAGGCGAGGCTGGACACGTGGGTGTCAAACGCATTTGAAAAGAGGTGTCCCAAGTAGACTGCCTCACAAAACGCGTGCTGAACCAGACAGCAGTATGGACTACCTATGTATATTGTCCCCAAAAGTTCCGAACAGATCCCTGCAAATGCCTACTTTTATGCAATTCGGTATGGAGGAAATCGAAGCCGCTTAGTGTGAGTCAGCTTGACGACCTCCTACTTCTAAAATTTACTAAAATCGAAAGAAAATCAGGACATAGGAGAAAATCGCTACATAATCGAAGACAAAATGTCGTGAAAGCACACGTCGTGAAGTTTTTTTTTTTTTTTTTGTTGATTGGGCGAAACATTAGTGGGCTGATTCTTAGGTTTTGGATGAGGATTCGTCTGCCTGGAGGTTCTCGCCGCAGGTTTGTTCTTCTTCGTAGAGCAATTTCAAGCTACACCATAGCATCCATCGCAGAAATCGGCACAGGTCATCTGGGGTGAACGTGTTTGTCGAATTCCCTAAAAGCTATAGCATTGGATTTCAGAATAGCCTTCATAGAAAACAATCGCGATGAAAGCCCAAGCGAACTGGACTCTGGGAGCAGCCGTCTTTCGCTTCAGCGCGTCCAGCTGAACCATCGGGCCGAGAAGTTGCCGCTAGTTAGCTGTTCAGTCTCCAGTGTCCACGTCGGGCCCGACTCCACCGAACGGGCTCTTCTCCGACAGACTTCAGAGGCGGTACACCATCGACCGGCGTCCGCCCACAAGAGCGTCAGCCTAACGTCTTCCACGGACATGACTCCCGTCGCTTTATTCCCCGGACACAATTACACCGGCTGGAGGAGAGGCATCGCTTCGAGTGCTCCATTGCGCTGCGGCTGATCGGGTGGAGCAGACGCACAGCATGACGCTGGGCCTGACCAGTACCGACGACGACCCGATCGCACTCTATATCTCCGAACCATGCAGAAAATGAAGGGGATGATCGACTGCCGCATCGTGTCAAGCATAACGGATTATGAACGAATGGGAAACGCAGAAGGTAATCGAAAGAAAACCAGTAACAGGGAATGAAGAGAGAGAGAGAGAGAGAGAGAGAGAGAGAGAGAGAGAGAGAGAGAGAGAGAGAGAGAGAGAGAGAGAGAGAGAGAGATAGAGAGAGAAAACGAGTGTGAGTGTGCCAGAGCGAAGGCGAGAGCGAATATGAGATGAAGATATTGAAAGATTGCACGATTGGGAGAGGAAGATTGGGACAACGTTGAGAGACTGAATGGTGGTAGGATTGGAGGATGGAGGAAGAAACTGATGAGAAATTTGACCATAATTTCGATAATTACGTGCGGTCTTTGCCTTTTGTTTCCTGCTTACGGTTAAACCCCAAATGCTTTGTGAAAAACATTTTGCATGAAGCTATATTCGGGCTGAATGGTGGGGTCTGACAACAGTTTCACACTTTCCCCAGTAGTATCCTAGTTTCGTTATGCAGATTTCATTTCTCTTCGTATTTCTGACGAATGCATTCCACAAACGAAGGAAATGTAGCTGACCGGATAACATATTGGAATTTATGACAAAAGAGAGTGCCTCAGTATCTAACATGACAATATGTAGTTGTTCTTCCACGCCGCAGACACCGTGGAAGAACTAAACGCGAGAAAACATTCACTAAAGTCAAGGGTTTCCGTTGTCGAATGGCTCTGATCCCCTGCCAGGAGGAAGAGAGCTGAATAGCGTTGGAGTAGGATAGTCAATGCCAGAGCTTGTACTTGTTCGATTTTAACTATCGAACATACATCTACTGCCGGATACTCAATACCATGCATGAATTAAGCGTTCCCAACAAACATCATATGCGGATAGATGGGCTCACTAGAACCCAACAAGCACCACGATTGGACGAATGGGACAAAATAAGCAATGGCACATATCATCTAACTGAATTGCACCGCAAATAACACTCGGTAAGCGGCTATGATCTGACATGCCGTGATTTGTCAGATGGGTAGCTTACCTGAGCATGTAGAATATGTTGCCTCCAGGGTTGAGGCGTATCAGCACGTTGGGTACAGTGACGAACTGGAACTCCCCGTGCTTGGCGTTTGGGAAGTACACTTCTGGCTTCCAGATGGCTTTCACCAGATTGGGGTCATTGAGGTCGAGAGGGGTGGTGATCTCTTTGTGCTGCAACCGGGGGTCTGTCCAGTACTGGCGAAGGTAGAGGTCCACCTCGTAGTCCTGGAACAAGCAGGAAAATGTTCGTCAGCCATCCCTGGGCGTCGGTAATACAGTGATTGAGCTGACCGTTTGGGGGTCAAAGGACCGGGGTTCGATTCCCCGCGGTGATCGCCCTTCCTGCCGGGGGTAGGTGGCAGGTGGCGCCATATGGGCTCAGCCACGAAATTCACAGGGTGGATGGGCACGATAGGTAACTCTATTGTGTGCAAATGTCGTGACCTTAGGTCAATATTTATAAGGTCAAATGAGGTCAAAATAGCAGTTTTTTCTGGTTTTGCGGCTGGGCTTGTCATTGCTATGGATCGCTGTGATTGTGTTTAAATGCTCCAAAATCGGCATTAATGATGTTTTGGACATTACTAATGATGCAATACATATGCGAGATCCACCATTTGATCCCAGGTCACCGATATGGGAGCACTTTATCAGGTCATTACCTGCTCCAGTTACTGGAACCGGGCTGCCCACCTGAATGCTCCGTTGGGCGGCTCGGTACAATCGGCTTCGCAAAGAAGGGAGTGAAATACACGAATACAATATAGAAACGCTTAGGCACACAATGACAAACAGTATATTTCCGGTGTATGGAGTAGACAGATGTGCAGGGAGTAACATGCAAAGTGACATCAATCGCATGACAGTCATTTCCATTTTCAAGAACATTCCAGTTGACCAAATTTGGTTCCATTAGCCTGTCATGATGACCTCGGTAACCTAACATGACTTTTAAGTCATATAGCATAACAAAATGCATCAAACAAGTCGCTAGCGTGGTCAAGAACACTTTTGCCAATATACGGGAAGAGCATCAGCGCAGATTTTTGTGGTCTGGCGCTGCGATTAAAAAACGGCCCATAACTTAAACAATTGTCGTCCGATTTTCATTTTCCTTGCTTTAAACAATGCGCCTGTCATTTCTAAGCAGGCACGGACAACTGGCGTATATCGGCCTGTACAATATGGAGTTGTGTACGAAAAATCGGAGGGGTGGGCGGATTTCACCCTCCACCTCTTCAGGGCGTGTGTTAACCTGTCATGAACTTGACCTGACTTGACCTCGGTGACCTGGCATGACTTTGAAACAATGTAGCATAACAATATACATCAAACAAGTCGCTAGTATTGCCAAGAACACTTACTTTACCGACCCCTAACTGAAAAACATTTCGGTCGATTTTCGTTTTACTTGCTTTAAGCAACGTGTCGTTCATTTTTAAGCAGGTACGCAACAAATGGCGTATATCGGCCGGTAAAATCAGGAGTTGTCTACGAAAAACCGGAGGGGGTGCCCCCCCCCTCCAGGGCGCATGTCAACCCGCGCCGTCTCTCCGGTCAGATCCTCACACCCTGTCCCGGGGTAGGGGGCGGATGGTGACACCATCTGAAATCCAAACTAAGTGTCGCACGAAGACGAAAGAGGTGTCATCGGAAAGCGCTCGACGAGTAGGGCCCGGATCCACTCCCAAATGAATTTCCCCCAAAAGTGATGTCACCAGGGGGGCTAGATTTTCACTTTTCACGACTTACATTATGTTTTTGGCTCTGGGGAGTTCATTTTGGGGATGTTTGAGAAAAAAAATATTTGGAATGAGAAGAGGGCAGCGAAATCGACCGGGGCCATACATTTTTGTACCCCCTCCCCCAATTTTTTGGGGAAAGTTCAAAAGTTTTAGTTTTGAAGTTTTCTTTAATTTTCCTTTTCAAATGGATAGAGGAGAGCGAGAAACGTTGTTGGAAGTCAACTTGCCCCAATAAAAATGCTTACTTTAGCCAGAATCTTCTATTTGAACTGCAATTTGGCAAATACGCAAAATTTATATGTAGTCAAAAACGAAAAAGAGCAAAATCCCACTCGTATGTTTTGTTCCATCCCTAAAGATAAGCAAACGCTGAAAGTTTCATTAAAATATCTGTATCCATTAAAGCGTGACGACTGGTTAAACCTTTTTGGAGGTGACCTCACTTGACCTTGACTAACTCGTTGACCCTAGATGAACTGACTTAGAAATTTTGAAACAAAAAGTCAAATTGATGTAGAAAAGGGTATGCCAAATTTGGGCGTGCTGCCGCGCGCCGTTCGTCCATTATCCGCAAAAAACCTGAGGGGGCGGTTGAAGACCCCCTCCGAGACAGGAGAGGTTAAGACACTCCCTCCCCAAGCATGCAACACGAATCTGGTATATCGAAACACCAACGCTTAGGGCAGTAGCATTCTTGAAATCGTCGCAAAGAAGGAACCACAACCGATCACAAAAACGAGTTATCAATTTCATGCGTCCCCATTTGTGTTGTTCGCATTGCAGCACACTTTGTGGACGGTGTATGCCATTGGCATTGTATGTCATTCTGCCCATTCCCTCCGCTACACGATCCCTGTCATCCTGCCCTTTCTTAGACGATCTCTGTCATCCTGCTCCTTCCCACTGCCACACGATCTCTGTAATCCTGCTCCTTCCCATTGCCATAAAATCCCTGCCATTCAGCACATTCCTACCGCTGCACGATCCCTGTCATCCTGTACCTGCCCACTGCAACACTGCATCTTCTCAGATCCGAGGATATCTTTCACTGCCAAACAAACGTTCAGTCCCACAAACAGAGTAATCTTTGCACACATTCGCCTCTCGCGGACAATTGCAAATACAACGAGAGACCATAGAACAGCTCATATCACGGATTGGTTAACACGGGATAGCTGATAACACTGATTTTTCGTCCGATGCACTTCATGCCGTACTGTCTCATCCAACATAAATATGAACGCATTCAATGTCGTGTGTGGCATAAAGCTCTCGTCTGTTAGATTCTTCGTTTGCGAACATCAACATAAAACGCACAAGACATTGTTTTGCTACCACAGTGGCTTACCGACAATATGTCCCCCCAAGGCGATTTTGCATCACGTGATCTGAATAACGTAATTTTCTATGCATATTTCAAGGAGACCCGAATGCAAAGTTCCCTAGAGGAAGCATGTTGAGGTTTGGCCACGTTCTAGGTTAAGCACATCCCCGACCGCCACGATGACGTCGGCGATGACGTCGCCGGAAACAGACGAGTCGGGTGACGGTGGCGGGGGCGGCTGGCGGGTGCGTGTACATCGATCGCTGTTCTGCGGGCGGAGACCACTGGTGTCCGGCCTGGTCGGCGTGGAGGATGGCGCGTAGCGCGGGGGAGAATAAGCGAACTGTGGCTGCGTCTGGTGTCAGCGGACTCGGCGGCGAACTCGGCGCGGGTCTCGTCGCCGGTGGGTGACAGGCGGCTGGTGGCGGCGGCTGGGTTAGAGCGGAACGGGTCGGAGCGGGGCGGACGTTGCGCGTGTCCGTGACTGGCCGGACAGCGGTCGGGTGGGGTGGGGTGGGGTGGGGTGGGGTGGGGTGGGGTGGGGTGGCGTGGCCGCCGCCCGTGCCAGCCAGAGCTTGCTGCAGACGGCCGATCGCAGTCTCGAGCAGGCCAGCCGCCGCCGGCCGTTGCTCGGATTATCCGCCCTGCTCGAAGAGATCCAACCGCTACCCCTCCAGCTGTCCAATGTCAACTGCCTGCTCGTGCTGACCCAGGCGGAGAACCAGCGGAAGCGTTCGCACCAGATGAAGATCCGCACGCCGGCGCCGCCCACCTGGTGATCGGGCTATCCTCTGGATGTGACGGCAGCGATCCGGTATGACGTCACACCGAATATTTGTGACGTCACAGCGCACCCAAACTGCTTGCGCTACCCAACCATAGGGATTTGTACACACATAGGGACGCAGCGTACGCCAGAAGGAGAGGACGTGCAGCATGTGCTTAGCATGCATTAGTGGTTGCTGTGTCCAACGTCCTCGGTGATGACGACCTGGGTAGTGTTCGGACCACACGATAGACGAGCGGAAAGATGGCAGTACACGATTGGCGATCTCCATAACTCCTCCTCCCCTTCTCCTTCACTTGTCAGCACCGCAAAATCTTTGTGTTTTGTTTTAATGAAAACAGTATACATGTGACCGCGATTAAAACTAAAAATAACCCATCCCATCCTCCCCATACTCCATGTGAATTGGCCATGGAAGAAATATTTATGAAACAATGCATTCGCTTGTGACATACACCAGCGTAATTACATTTCGCCATCTTCTCGACAAAAGTGTCGCCAAATATATGCTATCAAGGCGAGAAAGTTTGCGGATATCTCTTGCGAGTTGTGTGCTGTGTTCTGGAAGCCGGTTGGTGCAGTATTGTGTCGTCTGCCACAGTTGTTCCGTTTTATTTTGATCCCTTTGGACTTTTCGTCCTGAACCCGCGTAGAACAGCCATGTGCAGGACCGGCAGTGAATGTACTGTTCATTGCTGAATTTTAGATGAAGTCACTTGATCCGGGCTGAGTCAGTATGGTGGAGCAGCTAGTTCAAGAGCCAGTGCTGCAGCCAGCCAAATATGCAGCATGACGCCATGATGGTACTTACCATTGTTGTCGGGTTAATAGATCCGAAGCTGCGAATGTATAGCTCCACCGTCACTTCGGTAGGAACATCTGCGGAACACAGTCGGCACCACATTAATGCGCTTTGCTTCCGATCAGGTTGCAGCATCATTAAAGGCCGACGGCTTCCGAGAACACCTTCGACTGAGGACAAAGGCCCCTGAGTCACTTGCTATGTTGCATCAGTGAGCCCTGTGAGCAAACTCCGCCAGCCAAGCCAAATGAAGGCGCCACCAAGCCAGGCTTAGTGGCGCACCAGTGTGGTGCAGGGCACGCCCCCAGTTGAAATCGATCGGCATCGCCAGGACGGTTGGAGGATGGGATGGTGGTGAGTGCTTCACCTGGAGTGAGGATGGAGTCACGCGACGCTACGACGGGGATGAGTTGGTCCAGGAATATCACTCCGGGACTCCTTTCTACAGGACTGTCATTATCATGGATGTTGCTCGCATTGTCGAATCAGTTGAACTCGGCTGATGTTAGAGGTCGATTACCCTTCCTTGGGACGGGATAGAGCACCCAGAAAGCTTCACATTATGCTTACTAATGCGCTCACTTCCGAACGATATCATAGACAGCTGCCTAAGGTTTCCTATATCGTGCCGCGCACGGTCTTTATTCCCCAGGTGTTGACTAGCTGCGTCGGCTGCGATATGTTCGTACATCTGACCCAACGCTCCGACTGCTCTCTCCATCGGAGGTGTGTCAGGGGAAAAGCGATCTACATTAGTGGCGATGTGCTTGCACGTCTGATCCCATGTTCCGACTGCTCTCCCCATCGGAGGTGTGTCAGGGGAACATCGATCTGCATTGGTGGCGATGTGTTCGCTCATCTCGCCTAATGCTCCGACTGCTCTTGATGGTGTGCCATGGTGTGATGCTCTCCGACTCCGTCGATGGTGTGCCAGGGGCACAGGGTTTCGACCACCTGCTTCCCGGCCATTGTCGGTAGTGATATAAGGTGGTGTAAGATGACAAGGACTGATCTCTTAGACGGATTGTCTTGTTGAACATTTGTGATGCGTCGCATATAGTGGAATCGCTTGGCAATTGGTGGTATTCGTACTTGGATTGCTAGAGTTTTCAGTATGTATTTCCAAACCATAAGGACATTTACGTTATGCAATGTGCTCAACATATGCATACCGTGCCCGGTGTTTTGGAACACTTGCGTAAGTTCTCGGTGACATCGTAGGTCACTTCCTACATTCAGAGGGCACGTCCTGAAATGCAGCTGAAACGTGGTAAGATCATGCAACAGGGGGTCTGAGATTAACCGGGTGTATTCATTGACATTTGATATTTCCGATTCGTTGGTTAGTTCGAAATATCTGCAGGTGGTCGATATTAACCCACATGGACGTGCCCGGGATGGTGATCTACTCAAAATTATCCTCAGCTAATGTAACCAGCATAGCAAACGAAATCTGATATTGCAACAGCTCTTCATGATCTACCGCATTTTGTATTCGATGCATTTTTCCGGGAATATCGTTCAATAGCGTGAAAAATCACATTAGCGCTTTACTTTGCGGCACGAGTGTGTCGTGAATGCGCAGTAATGAATGCATTAGTCCGCGCTATTGGATTCGCTGCGCACAGGGAATTTCATCGGGGTGACGCGTCTCTCGGTGTGATGCTCGACCAGAGCGGTTGGCGCGGGAAGTATTGCGACTATTCATCATGTCGCCGTATTTGACGTTCAGGGTTGCACTTCAAGAAGGGCTGGGTCCTTTTTGTCCTAAACAGAGGTATGATGAAATCTCCATTCATATATATCAACAAAATGGAGTGCAATGGTACTAACGCACTGGAGGGAATTATGGGCGACACTATTCAAATGTGCAAACTGAAATACAATGTTCTAACTTGAGCAACCCGTACCGACCTGGCATGACCTAACCCGACCTGACCTGACTCGGCCCGACCCGACTCGACTCGACTCAACTCGACCCGACCAGGTTTGACCCGGCCCGGTCGGGACCAACACGCCCCAGCCCGTCCCTGCCCGACACGACCCAGTCCGATCCATCTAGTCATGCTCACTGATACTATAACCAAGTGACAGCTCACTGATACCAAGTCTTTGGATTTGGAGTATCGCCGACATACATTTCAACATTGCTTCTAAAATATTCACATTCTTTGCTTGAAAATGGAGTTTTAGCGGTGTCTTCGTCACCAGATCACTTGGTGGTGGCACAGAGGGCTCTGACCTCGGCACCACATCATCTACAAAGGTATCTGTGTCCGTGCCTGCCTCGACGGGCCACTTCGTAGTGGCACAGAGGGCTACAAGGGAATCTCAGGCGGCGCCTTCCTCACTAGATCATTTGGTGATGGCAAAGAGGGCTCTGCCCGTGCCATCTACAAAGACCGACAACGTGCCATCACCGTTCCCTTTCAACAGTGATTCTGTACCTGCAGTACGGAAGGAGGTTCGATTAATGATCTCGCTCGCCCAGTGCCTTTCATGTCACCATATTTCATGTCACCCTATGGAATCTAAAGCAATTCAGAAGCTTGAGATTCCATAAATGGTTCACACGCATCAGTTGCAGCAGATCGAGGGCAGAAAACGCAGGCGAAAGTAGAGCAATGGTATCAGTTTAGATTGAGCTGCCATGAAACTTACATCTGCTTCCAGGATCTTTGGAATCGGTTCGCGTTTCATTCAATAACTCGATCCCAATCTGATTGCGACCAAGTATGATCAGATTTAAACGATGTACATTTGCAATTATTCGATAATTATGGTGCGCGTTGCGTACCCAGGCGCTCTTTCTTGGAGCTTGAACATAGATGTTCAGATAATTACAACTGACATAGTGTTGAAATCAACATAACAAAGATTAAAGAGGGTTCCAGCTTTTACCTGCCACCGTCAGGCATCATAACTATGCTGTTCGTCTTCTCTTTTTCAAGACCCCAGCAAACAAAATCAGTTGAAGAACCAAGTTCGAAAACAATAGCTGAACACAATCTGAAATGAAGGAAGGAGGCCACAACCCCTGCCAGTATTATTTTCACGGAAGTGATAAATTATGAAAGGTTATGCTTCATAGGAATATTCATGATAGCGCCTAACGCTAACACCGTCTGAAGTGTCACCATTATTCGGATATGGCGAGCCATTGTTTATTTATCGGGTGGTTCCCGACGCACTTTATGCACGATCACGGCTAATGGCGCCGCCCACACTGTTTCGCCGGTGGGCCGCGGGATCGGGAAATGTCCCGAGTAATGCGAATGGTGAACCCGGACCATTGGTACTCAGAGATCAACGCCTTTACCACTTGGCGATCCCCGCCCCGATATGGTGAACTAGTGCGTTTTATGACAACGGAACATTTGCAAATCACTTTTGCCCATTCCGTTAACAACAATGAGGCGGCAAGCCAGTGTAGGACCTGGCATAGACAGGCACGAAAAACATGACATGTCTAGGTACATAGTGTGACTATTTATCGGGAAGTAATCGTCTTTCGTATGGTGCCTATTTTGATGTCGCAAGAGGATATCTGACAATACCAGTTTACTCACAATGCCCCTGTGACTGGCATTCTCCTGATGCCAGATCGCTTGACAGCTCGGTGCTAACTGGCTGCGTCTGTTTCCAAATCACCGTGTTGGGTGGATGTTGAGATGTTCTTTCTTCATTATTGGCTAAGCTAAGACATAACTTTCGAAGAGCGCGTTCAAGCACATTTATCGAAAACAAAATATTTGAATTTGAAACAGGAAATTTGGTCAAAGTTTCTCCTGTTACAAAGGCACAGGTAACATGTTAGAACATGCTACGTGTGGAACATGGTGCTTGTCACATGGACATATAAATCTATACTTGCGTCTTACTTATGTAAGCGAAGCATCGAGGCAATAGCGTTTAATCATTTTATAGCTACTCGTCTTCAAACATACACGAAGGGTAAAGAATATGCGACATATTCATCAAATTGTTCCACAAAACAGTATCTGTGAAACACGTCAAAACTCTATGTGTCCTAACACAAAGCTTCCAGCCTATACACCCAAAGCAGGGCTGATTCAACTGATTGGAACGTCCGACGCCGGCCATGACGTGAGATCCATTGCAGACTGCGAAGGCCTCTGAAGTACTATCAAAAAACACTCTTGAATGTAAAGTGTGAGTCCTTCGGATGAAATCGGAGCGCAGTTAGCACGCGCTCTTGAAGGGATGCAAATGACTGTCACGCGGTTGATATCACTTTGTATGTTACTCCCGACACATCCCGAAAATTACTGTTTCATTGTGTACCTGAGCGTTTCAACTCGCAACGGCAACATCCCCTGCTTGGGATGTTGGTAAGCGTCGACCGTGCGCTCGAGCCTAACAGTGTCCTCACTTGCTAATTGCTTGATCTCTCGCTAGTGCAGTAGGAAGCAGGGCGAATGCAGCAAGGTGATTCAGTTTCTGAGATGTCTTCCAAACCATTCAATTATGCAAAGTTATTCACCGTCTTAAACTGGTTAAAGTTGTCAACAGTTTTGATACTCGTCAACTACTTTGTCTTGTGTAACGTCCCCGAAGTAACTTCGCACTTAACAATTTTAGTCTCTTACTTGGGGGTTTCAGCGGCACACGTCGGCACCCACGCCACACACACGCGCGACATATCTACACGACTGGAAATCATTTCATAGGCGCCTTTGCTGGCCAATTTTGTGATCGTGTATGGTGTCTGGCTCTCCACTGTAGCACGGTGTTCACACGGCAGGGCTGTCCGGAGGTCAGCTGCTGTCCGGGACTGTCGGGTGTCGTCATGGTTACGCCCGTGTCACCAGTGCATGCACTATTCAGCACGGATAGGGCAGGGGACTGGTCGGAGTGTGACGACCGAACAGCAGCTGACCAGCACCTATTACACCACCCTTTCCGGTGTGGTGCAATAGGTGCTGTCGACCAAAGACAATCCGGGGGTTCTGCCCTTCCCCCTATGTGTAATTGCCGGTGCCCTCTGCGCGCGCACCACGGGCCCTGGTCAAATAGTCGCCACGGGGAGCCGAGGAGGTCAGACTTAGGCGAGAGCAAAGGTGAGCAGAAAGGCAAAGTTGAAAAGTAAGCAAAGTTGAACGGTTGAATGCCTCTGGTGCCTATTGATGTGGAGACACGAACTATATAAGGAACGCGCTCGAGTTGGCTTTTGCTGGCTTTGAAGAAGCTGTTGAAACTGTTGCACAAACGTCGTCGTGTTGTGCAATAATCAGCCCTGTCAACACAAGGCATTAACGGCTGCGATATTTGAGAACTTGATTTCTTTGGAGAAGCTATTGTATTCTTGACCAGTTATCGTGGAGCGAGAAAAACTCGCTATCAGACTATCAGAAATATACGAATTGAACTTCTCACGTTTTAAAGCCAATTAAATTTTCGAGGCCTCTGCGTGCCGTCACTTTTCCCGCTGTATTTGGACAACCTCAGGAAGTGGGATGATTACTTTGACCTCTCCCCAAACAGAGCATGAATGTAGCCACAGTTTTGAAATTGGAGGCGGGATGGGGATTAAACCAGGGGCGCGGGAAGTTCTGGCAGAATAGAGCTCGACCAAAAATATCCTCCGACTTCAGCCACTTCTTTTTCAGTGTCTGGTTTTCAGACTTACCGTTGTTGATCTGATATTTTAGAGACAAAATGTTCGCCAAAATTTAAAAGTTTCACTGTTTACCACTGCTTATCAACACAATCACATAAAGCAATGTTGCAATTACGCTAAAATTTGCCCTCTTGTAAAAGGAAAGCAGAAAATATTGCACGATTGCTTGGTGTAGTAAATGTGGACTTGCACTAACATTTCTCATGCTTTCCTGTTTCACGGTGACGCATTGTGATGCAGAAACACCCAGTGGTGGGTACCGGGCGTGGCACTGGTGGCATGACCCAACCTGGAAGGTGGAGTCCCTCCAGCCTGGAAAAGGCGTCCCTCAGAGAAGGTTTAAGTGTACCCCTCGAATTTGTCAGCCAGAGGCAACCCTCTGAAAGAAAAAGGCGCCCGCCCCTCTGAGAGAAAAGGTGCCCCTTGGAGGGAAAGGTGCCCCTCCGGGAATGCCCGAGCGCACCCCACCTCCACGCCCATCATTTTTGTTCCAGCCAGAGGCGCCCATCCAGGCATTTTTGCAATGGCGCACCTGTAAAGAAATGTCGCTCATTCAGATAAGTGCCCCTATGACAATTCCTGGATCCACGCCTGATTACAACATTGCTCTCTCGCGGTTATAAACACCCGGCTGGTTATAAAATCGTGAGCATTTACGTGTGACTTCTCTTACAAGTTTAACAACTGCCTTTGAATCATTAAGAAGTAAGTGGACGACGTGAAAATAAAGCGGTTCTATGTTGTATATGTCAGGTGGCAGTGCAAATTAAGAGCCAGCAATGAGAATGCCGTCTGAACAGTCTATGAAGGATTTCTTTGGGTAACTACTGCCAAATAGGATATGGTTTCATGTTATCACAATGGCTGTCAACAAGACAGGTTTGCTCCTCAAATTACAAAATTACACATAATTGTGCACACAGGGCCTTGACACTTTCGAAATTAATTCGATTTTTTTCAAGTTTATGACAGGAACGCAAGTCGTACCGAATGACTCACATTTTATGCAACTTGAGAGCATAGATATAAATCGCGAGGACATAGAAATGCCAAACGAAACAAAAAGTCAAACGAAACTTTGTCCTTGGGGTTTGACCTTGACATGTCCTGGTTTGAAATGTTTCTCGAGGGTTGATCATGGGCTATCGCTTAATACGAGATTTGGGTAGGTTTGAACGGGAAATAAAAATGCAAGGCGACCGAAGATCTTTCACCTCGAACAATAATTCGATTGTTCAAAGTTCGGATGCAACACAAGAGGACACGTTGAATGACGACAACTTTATGAGAATTGAAGCGATAGCGACCGAACCTCGCGTTCGATCACTATCGCTTCAATATCGTCATCTAATAAATCAAGCTAACCTTCGACCTTGAGGTTTGACCTTGGCATATTCCCGTTTGAAACATTGCACGAGGGTTCACCACGGGCTAACGCTTAGGTTTGGGCAGGTTTGGGTGAAAACGAAAATGTGTGAGACGACCGAAGAAATCAGCTAGCGTTGGTTCTTGACCGATGAAATGATCATGTGAGACCAATGTAGTTGCTTCCAGCGTGCTCAGTACAGGCAGAAGCACGCGTGGTAATTGATATGAACGAACATTAACCCGTCGCTATCGTCGCTGAATGGGAATATGAATATGACGTTAACTTGACATACGTCCTCAAGGATGCCTTAGAAGCCAGTTTTGAAGTGCAACCAGAATCACGTCTGTTCCAGAATCCGTAGCATATTGATTTTAGGGTTGTTGTCAAATATAAGTTTCTTTATCTCGCTGAGGGTTTTCCAATAAGCCTACTTACGTCTCTGTTGTGTGATTATTTTCCATTTTTGCCCCATAGATGGCAAATGCGAAAAGCATGTTTTCATAAATCGCTTTTGCGCAGAACGACAAAAAATGTTTGTTTTTTTAGGGGAAAACAAGCCATTCCATGTTGTTCAGCACGAAAAATAGCATGGTAATCCGCGCGAAAACCCTGAAAAAGTAACAACCCTTAGCTTTGGCCTGGCCTAATGTCCCCACATCCATCCAGAGATTTACCCCATGCAACTGAGGACGTGTTAGGTTTACACGCGCTCAGTTGCCTTCATTGCCGCCTTCTCAGTTAGTCTTCCATAACCTTCAAATATTGGTGCTGCTAATTCCTCTACCAATGAGAGAGGCCCGTCGTGTGTGAAAAGCCATAAACGCTGTTCACCCCTGGCGATAATAAATGAGACTATTACTAGCTTAACGTTCATCCTAATCCGATGCTGTTCGCCCATTCTGATTTAACTACACGAGACAGGAAGCCTTTACTTAGCCTTAAGCTTATCACCTAAAAGGCATCTGAGAACGAGTCTAGCTTTGTTGTACACGACGGGGCGCTTCGGAGTGACGGGAATTGCATCAAGCCTCGTCAAAATAAGCAGCTCTTATAATCTTCTCTGAGCAAGCTTGACATGAAGTTTAATGGAACACTTCGCTCTGCAATTATGGTTTGTTCGCTAGCTAGTATATGAGCGCCAATGACGTGTTGCTGGTAATGTGGATGGCAAATGTTGCAGGCAGACTGGCAACAGGACACGCAATATGCTTGTGAAGCACCTCTGTGAAGTACCTCCTTAGCCATACAGGGGCCCCAGTCAACTGGTATATAAATATGTATTCTTACAGGTCCGTGCAGGGTGGGAGAAGGGACTCGTTCAATCGTCTAAAACATAGGAGGGACATGGGCATGGGTGGAGCGGGGTGGGGTTGAGGGCTCTGGATATCTGCTAAGCTGCTGACCAAAAGCTTGTGTTGGGCTATGTGATGTTTGATGTTAGTGATGGGATACGTGGCAATTCAAATTTTAGTTTTCCTCTTCTGTCAACTAGCCGTTGCGTGTCTTTGAAACAAATTTATTTCAACTTTGTGAGTTGTATTTGTTATCCTTTTACACCGTTCGGACAGGGCATTTCGTCATGCATTCTCTAAAGAAAAATCTCTTTTCCTGCTTCCCCAACAAATATTTAACGTGGTGCTTGCTTCGTTAGCACATTTATATACTAGCAAAGCCTACAAAGATTAAGACTACTCCCTATGCAGGAAACCATTCTAAGCCCCATGCTCCAAATGTTCGCGGATCACCGTTCCAAACCCGCGAACATTGATGGCATCCAGTGCGACATCGGGCAGACTACTCCACTCTGATGCGAGTCGAAATGGTATGGAACGCCGTGTGACGGTCGGGCGCACTCTGGATAGGTAGAGTAGTACGTCTGTGTAAGACGGGTGTCTCGCCCAGTTACATCGGATCGCCGTATAGACATAGACCGTACGAGTGCAGGGGCATTGGTTTCGTTCAGGGCATCGTTCAGGGTTATACCTTGGTGCAGTCAATGCAAGTTCACCGATTGGTGATCAGGTTCGGTGAGTTGAGGACGGACGTGATGTGGTCTCGGCGTAGTGTGCCGCTCACCACTCCTGTTGCAAAGTTAGTGATGCTTTAAATTCGGTACAGCTGTTGAGAGGTAGCTCTAACTCAGACAAGTAAACAGATAAATGATGTGGGAAAGCATGTGCCTTGATGATGGTGATGAGAACTTCGATGGTAAAGTGACGTCGACATCTGCTGAAGGAACTGTCGATAGTGTAGCATAGGCGCATAACTGTGGAGACGTGCTGATCCCGAGTCAGTGATCTGCCTAATGTAATGCCCAATGTTTTGGTTGTTTTGGAAGAATTAAAAGACCTCCCGGAAAAATTAAATTGTAGGATGGATGCTTCTTTCACTGACTGTTTCGTGCTAAGAAGGAGGATTAAGTCAGTGTTTGTCTCGTTTATTTTCAGTTATTTTTTAGCCGGTTGTGCACCGATTCCAGAGACTCATCAAAGATAACTTTGAGCTGGAGCAAACTATCAATATCTAGATACGAACAGTCAAGAAGTTGAATAATCAGAGTGAGTTGACCGTGCGGAAGGAAGCTGTCGATGTCGGCAACCGTAAGGCTGAATATAATGGGCCCGATTGTGCAACCTTGTGTGACTCCAGTTCTGACCGTGTTGACCTCTGAGCCACCACGTGTCACCAGTTTACAGCCCCACAGATAACTACTAAAAGAGTGGGCTATAATTCCGTACTTCCGCGCTCCAGCTTCTATAGGAGGACGCCGTGTTCGGCACCGTCAAATGCCTTGCTTAAATCTAGCGTCGATGCCGACGCGAGCATACCGCTGTCGATATCGCCATTTACCCATGGGACAGAGTCAAGCACAGCGTCCACCACGGAATGGCCGCGACGGTAATAGCCTAATAATCATGTCCACAGCCTAATAATTATGTCATCAGGTAGCGCATGGTTTCCACGAAAATATTGTTCAAATCAGCGAAATGCACACTGCTGCTGGACAGAATGGGCATTGTTTACTTTCGCTTAAGAGTTGCTTCCCCATGGGCGTCCCTACCGCTGTGGTCCTGTGGTCCAGACTAGAGTTACCACATTTTTCCAAACCCGGTACGGGGCGAACCACTGGCACAGCGAATTCCGGTAAGATACGGCATGTAGCACGGCAAGCTGGCTGATGATACGCCAAGCGACACAACAAAAGTATAGAAGCAGGGAAACTCTCGCTTGATGAAGAAACAAAACAATAGCAGAGTTGCACACATTCCACAACATGACTGAATAAGCACCACCTCTGCATTTCAATACGCTTTGATATATATATATATATATATATATATATATATATATATATATATATATATATATATATATATTAAGGGAAATATATTCCACTTGCCATCTTGGGACCTTTGGTTCAGCATTCAGGCAATTTAAGACGTATATTGGAAGTTCGGCCAACGGAAATATGCCGACATTTACACGGAAGTGACATGGAAAATTATGATATGGCACAGCAAAAATCACGTGAGCTATTTTAGGGTTACCGTGCCGTGCCAACTTGCCAAGAAATGGCAACTCTAGTCCAGACGCTACCAGAACCTGGGCTTGAACTTGCTTGAAATGGCTGATGTGGGCGTGCAAGATGCACCATGGGAATCACGAATGTTGTCAGCATTTGCTGTTGGTTGAAAGACATATCACACGCAGATGCCCATGGCCTTACGCATGTAGTTATAGCTAGCGTTCTGTCCACTCTTTGTGTACGTATGTGTGATACGCGTATGATACGTTTTATTTATGTTGTGACACAAATTCCGTGAGACTGCCTTGCCTGGAGTACTTTTCGGTGAAAATGGTATCGATACCTGTAAATAAATCGAGCATACAAATCGGTTTTGGAAGGGAGTTTACTGATCCCGTGAAGACTAAACGCCTTTCAATACAGCAGATGTTCCATCATTGGCATTGAGCACATTAGTGAATGTAGATGGTAGGCTAAGTTTGGATGGGTAAAGTCAGGTCGGTTCACGTCAAGTTATGCTACTTTAGGTTAAGTTTGGTCACTAACCTTCATGAAATGTAGGCGTGGCTCGACGATCATAGTTCTTTAACATCATATCCAGAACCCTCAGCTCCGTCATATTGGAGTAGTTCCTGGAAAGAAAAGAAGGGTGAGTTTAATCAGCCCTACTGCAACCCGCATACCACAAACGACTTTCAATAAATTGAAAGAAACAATCGTTTCACATCCAGTTTCGTCTAGTAAAATTATCCGCAGTAGTCTTATGATTGGAGAGTCGGAGAGGGGTGGATATGGGCAGGGGTAACCGTTCACCCATTCGTATTTGTTTGCTTAAGGTGCCAACCTGCGAAATGCAGTGTTATGAGATGCGAGCGGCCACGATACCGCCCGTGCTACCTTCACACCTAGCGAAGGCAATGCGGACTATAAGAACGCCACGCGAATGAATGACTGGCATTGCTTGAGTTCGCAGGAGCAATCGAGTATAATCATGAGCGTCGCTACTGCTGGGGTCCCTGAAGTCCGAACCCCACCTGTATTTTGATTGCCATCCCTTCAACCTCCATCCATAAAATTGTTCTTCCGCTCCGGGGTTAGACCCATCTGGAAACTAAAGGTGGTGACACTCTGGTATTCATCATCTTGGGATGATTAGGCAAGACTAGTTCCTAAGTAACTATTCACATGGGGCCCATTATATTGGCAATGGCGGATTAACCCACTCAGAAACAGCCGGCGTTTTCAGGGCAAGAACATCTCACCCAAGTCTCAGCGAGGGTCTGGTCACCTAGTTTCTTTTCTGATCAGCGGAGCTGGATCGTCTGAAGCGGTGCCAGTTCTTCGTGGGTTGGGGGAGAGTACTGATCAACACAATTTCAACAAGATGGTGGAATGTAGTGCATCTGGAGGACGCACTTCACAAGGAAATTCGAAAGAAATGGGTGCACTGGAGCGCCCTGTGGGGGCCTTTCTTCGTCACAGGGATGCCTTGTCCTCATGGGGAGGCACGTGTCTTACGTGCTCCCTTAATTGAGCTCTGACTGGATCTGCTAGTGATTGCACTGAGAACCAATACCAATGCCAATTCCACATCATAGTGCTGAACTTGGTTGTCATCTTACGGAGTTTGTTCGAGGGAGGAGGGGGAAAATGACCTTTTTGATGGTCAAAGTTTCCCCGAAGACCGTTTGTTTCTGGGTATGTTTAAGCCCAATTGTTAAGCTTCAGCCTGATTAGGGAGTGGGGGGAGGGGATGATGATTGATGGAGCAAACTGAAAGATTGAGAGAGCCAGTGCCCATAGCATTCATACAGTTTCAAGGCCAATGCATATAGACAATGACCTTGAAACTTTGGAGGTGGATCAAGAGCATTGGAACTGCGGGAAGGGCAGTATTAAATAATGATGGACTATGGAAAGAATCGACATCAAAATGTCTCTTCTACCTACCAATGCCCCGAATTTTTAAGTGATTCCCATGCCACTTGGATGAACATTCAGATCAGCAATGTATTGCCGAATCATCCACTGATATAGTGAGTGCACGTCAAAGTCGATGGGTGGATCCTGTTGGGCTCGTGCGTGCGCAAACCATACTTCCGCTGTGTGCAAAGTCTGTCCCCTAGCGCAAATATATCATACTGCCATGGATCTAAGATGACAGACAACCCAAAACCGCTCTGTTCAGATGATATTTAAGTTTCCACGTCGCTTTCGAAGCTTCTGAAATGATACTCGTTACACTATTTTCGAGTACCAAGTGGTATAAATTGACGCCAAATTCACGTCAGTGTCCAAATTACTGGTATTCTTACCCACAGTCGAAAAAAGACTACGTGAGGCCAAGTTGCTTTATTCACACCGAATGAGCGGAAATGGGAAGCGGAAATGGCGCGAGGTTGTACAGTACATATATGACAATGAAAAATGTCCAAGGGAGTGCATGTCACACACGCAACAAAGTGGTGATTGAGAATAGAGAAGGTAGTCACACATGGAAATGATGTGGTCGAGCCGCAGACAAGGGTCACACCTTGTGCACGTGTCCGTTGGTGTGATGATGCCCATGCGAAAAGTATTGGTTTAATCTGCTGGAAGTGTGAGGTGCGGTGACTCCAGCATGATTGACATATATTTCAAATAAATTGTTCGCTAGGGACAGAAAATCACTGGGGGAAGGGGCCGGAAGACCGGGGGCGGGTGGAAGAGAAATTGCTCTACTGGCGAGCCCATCCGCTCGCTCGTTGCCTGTCGGGTATGCCCATGTGGTCGGAGGTGAACGTGGTTGCCATGGTAGAGGAGTTGGTTGGCGCTGAGTGTTGGATGGGTGTTGTTGTGTATGGCTACGAGGGCGTCAATGGACGAGGGTGAGTAGGTGCAGATAATAGTTGGTGTAGTGATTATGTGTACAATTTTATGTCGCATACGTGATGAGATGACAACAAATTCTGCCGTGTAGACAGTTTTGCTGGACCTTTGTTGGGCCCCTGCCTCACCAGGTGACTCCCGTACGGCCGTCGTGGCGGGAACCGTCAGTGAAGGTGTAGGTATGTCGTGAGTAAGCCTTTTGATGTTCAGCAAATTTGAGTTGGGTTTCATTGGGGAAGTGTATGTTTCTTTTTTGTAGAAATAGATACTCCATCTTTGGGTGTTTCATTCGCCAAAATGGGAGCAGACAGATTTCGTCTGGGGTTATATCCGAGAATCTTAGTCGAAATATAAAGACCTGGTTCAGACTAATAGCAATGTTTTATTTACTTCTGCTATAGGTACGCCGAAGGTGGGGGGAGGTTATGTAAAGTAAGAGTGGCGAGATGATGCTATTTCACTGAAGAAATGAAGAAAATCTCAATTACGCTTAGGTCGCTCGTCTGTGCGTATGCGTGCACACGATACGCACGTGTGCACGCATATGAACGTGCGTGTTTGCTTGCTTGTTTGCTTGCTTGAGTGTGTGTCTAGCATTACAGCATGCTGTATTATGATGCAACTTCCATGTCCGTGTTGTTCGTGTTGCTCTCATTAGCTAATCAGATTATTAGAATGACGCATTACGTCGACGCATTCTAGGTTTGCCATTGTTGGTGGTATTCTCCCAGTGACCCAGAAATGTTCCATTGATCCTGAAGTTACTAAGATGAAGCCCATATGTAGCTCAGCAAGTGTCATGTCTATTTATTGGAATATAGAATATGTCCCGGAAGCTATGCAGAGTGTTAAGGCGTGTTATGCATACACATACAAATATGAGCGAAATATTTATGCACGCCATGAAACTAAGCTCAATTATCTCATTGAATGACACATTTATTTTAAATTGACAAAAGTTATTCATCCCTAAGCAGCTTTTAAAGACAACCACGCGTACGTAATTGTCCGTGCAGATTGCGCTACGAAGCGCAACGTGAGGATATGAATCATTGTTGCCGCGCGCCCACCCCTCCCCTCCCTCATGCGCATGAACCACAGTTAGATTGTGTGAATAGAACCTTCACAATGAACGTTTTGTTGCCATCTGTGTTAAATGTGTTTCAGCTATTTTCTGATATTCACCCGCCATTTTCAATTCCATGACAATTCAGTATACTCCCAAAAGGAAACAACACATGCGTCGAAGCTCGTTTCTGAGTAATTCAAAACAGGCTTTTGGTAAGTGTTGGTTTCTAGTTGAAATGTCAAATTTGTAGACACTGTCCAGCTGACATTCCAGTTTTTACCGACGTGTTGGTAGTCACACGTTTTTGTACTTGCTGTTTGGTGTCACATATGAAAATAATTGGAATGGAGTCGCCTCAGGCACTGTCGCCGCTTGCCCAGCGGCGGTCGGCTGCCACGGTAAGTGAGCCAGACGTAGTCATGACCTTCCGACCATATTCCTGGAATCATGACGAAATTCCGAGCAGAGCATCTCATAAACTACGCAATACTTCACCCATCACTTCATACACCCGAGTACGCGTAAAGCACCCAGCTAATCTATTAAAGTCGTTAAAGCACCGGCATTATGTCATTTTAACGATGCTGGCAAACTCGCGCCTTCCCCATCCCCACCCCCACCAGTGGCCCCGACGTGCCGGTGTAGTGCGCTGTGCTTTGTGTGCAGGCATGGTAGAAGGGCAGGCGGGAGAGAGAAAAAGAGAGGGAGAGAGATAGACAGACAGACAGACAGACAGACAGACAGACAGACTGACAGACAGACAGACAGACAGACAGACAGACTGACAGACTGACAGACAGACAGACAGACAGACAGACAGACAGACAGACAGACAGACAGACAGACAGACAGACAGACAGACAGACAGACAGACAGACAGACAGACAGACAGACAGACAGACAGACAGACAGACAGACAGACAGACAGACAGACAGACAGACAGACAGACAGACAGACAGACAGACAGACAGACAGACAGACAGACAGACAGACAGACAGACAGACAGACAGACAGACAGACAGACAGACAGACAACAGACAGACAGACAGACAACAGACAGACAGACAGACAGACAGACAGACAGACAGACAGACAGACAGACAGACAGACAGACAGACAGACAGACAGACAGACAGACAGACAGACAGACAGACAGACAGACAGACAGACAGACAGACAGACAGACAGACAGACAGACAGACAGACAGACAGACAGACAGACAGACAGACAGACAGACAGACAGACAGACAGACAGACAGACAGACAGACAGACAGACAGACAGACAGACAGACAGACAGACAGACAGACAGACAGACAGACAGACAGACAGACAGACAGACAGACAGACAGACAGACAGACAGACAGACAGACAGACAGACAGACAGACAGACAGACAGACAGACAGACAGACAGACAGACAGACAGACAGACAGACAGACAGACAGACAGACAGACAGACAGACAGACAGACAGACATACAGACAGACAGACAGACAGACAGACAGACAGACAGACAGACAGACAGACAGACAGACAGACAGACAGACAGACAGACAGACAGACAGACAGACAGACAGACAGACAGACAGACAGACAGACAGACAGACAGACAGACAGACAGACAGACAGACAGACAGACAGACAGACAGACAGACAGACAGACAGACAGACAGACAGACAGACAGACAGACAGACAGACAGACAGACAGACAGACAGACAGACAGACAGACAGACAGACAGACAGACAGACAGACAGACAGACAGACAGACAGACAGACAGACAGACAGACAGACAGACAGACAGACAGACAGACAGACAGACAGACAGACAGACAGACAGACAGACAGACAGACAGACAGACAGACAGACAGACAGACAGACAGACAGACAGACAGACAGACAGACAGACAGACAGACAGACAGACTGTCACTGTGCTTACACTCTGTCATTCTCTCCCACCCCGCTTCTATGCATGCCCGCAAACAAAGCACAGCACAGGGCACCGTGCGCTATATAACCTTCGGTGACATATAAAATGGTGTATAAAAATGATAACCGTTATTTGAGATGGCCCTTTCTGCAACATTTCATGAGCTTTCAGAGCTCCCATAGGTTCAGACAACGACGGTTCAGTGAAAGGGAAGAACAAGGCTACAAAAATGTCCGACACAAGGTACGAACAGTGAGGAAATCGGCATTTCAACACAGGAAAAATCGGCAGAGAGACTGTGCAACAGCACAATTGAAACTTCCACATAGTAAAAAGAAAAAGCTCAAGAAAATACAGAAATATCACAATTGAAATTCCCTAATTACTGTGAATTGAAACTTCCCTAATTACTGAAACCATCCCCCAAATTTCTGCTCGTTAACATCAGCCACTCTCCAAATGATAGGTCATTCTTAGCCCCTATCCCGAAAACTTCGCCAAGATCCGACCCTTTCCGAACACAGTTCCCTCGACGTCCCATCCCTGGCAACTCTGATGAAGTTATGTATCCGGAGCACCCAGTTCCTCTGGGACGGGGACATCTACGAGCAGGTGGAAGGCTCCCCAATGGGGCTGTCGCTCACCGTCGTTCTCGCCAACGACTACATGACATTGCTCGAAGAGAAAGCATTCAGCGAGTCGGAGAAAACAGACGACCTGCTCCGTTTCGTTGATGATTGTTTCGCCTGCTGGAGCCACTGGTTCCAAAATGTCGACAAGTTGCTCCATCATCTTAAAAGCATCCGATCATCAGTCATGTTCACCATGGAGTTGGATGGAAATGGAAGTCCTCATATTATCAACACCAACTTGCAAAAAACTGATCGGCGCCTCCAAACCTCCGCCTACTGGGATCCCACCCACACCAAAGTCTACCTGCGGCAAGAATCGATCCACCTACAAAATGGTGAAGAAAGGTGTCGTGCGCTGTCTCACTGGAAGGCCCAGAAAAATATCCGACGAGGACAGCATCAAGTATGAATTGTCCTCTCCAGAGAAGGTCTTCGCCGCAAACGATTACCGAAGGAAAAGCACGAGAACACATGCCAAAAGATGAAAAGAGATACGTTTCAGGTCCTTATTACCCGAGCATTGGAGGGTGCCTGGGACGTTGCCTGAGGCCCCTGGGAGTTGTAGTCGCTCACGCGTCCTAACAACCCTTGACAAGCAAACTGTTTTAACGTCTCGAAGACTGAAGAGATCGGGGCAGAGCTCGGGGACCACCTACCACCTAACATGTGAGTGCAAGGCAGGGTAGATTGGCGAGAGTGGTCGACCGCTGAACAGGCGCCTGAATGAGTACCGGAACGCTCTCTCTCTAAGGCTGAACCAGACAAATCGGAACACACTGTAGATATTCAACACGAAATTCACTGGAACGCAGTGGAGGTTCTAGGACGGGAAACCCAGTTCAGGAGGAGGAGGCTGCTGGAATCATATCATATTAGAAAGTCGCGACTAGTGCTGAATCGAGATTGGACTTAGAATGGTCGACCCAATATAACTAGAGACAACTGTCGACCATTTGGAGAGTAGCTGATGTTAACGGGTAGTATTCTGGGAAGGGAGAGGGAAGAATTAGGAAAGTTTCAATTCGGAAGTTTTTATGAACTAGGGGCCCGACACATTTTTCAGTTAGATAGTCATTTGAGCTTGATGGTGCGTCGACTCCTGTGGTTATTTTGTGCCCATCGCTCAGGGAGTTATCAAAGTGTGGTTGAGTGTAGTATCAAGGTTCATATCGTGGGTAGCCATCTACGTGGCCCTGCTGTGCCACATAGTTTAAGCGTGATGTATATCAGCGATGAGCATGTATTGCTGGGAATGACACTTCAAGTGATAAAACCATCAATCGTTCCGGTTGGGCAATGCTCGAGTTGACAGATAGAATATCGCTAAGGGAAACCACCTGGTCAGACGCAAAATAGCGTCTACGCTCGTCAGTGTAAAGAGGACACGAAATTGAAACATGGCGAACAAAATGAAATTCGAACATGTCAGTGGTGCGCGACATCTTGATCGCAGAGGTTTATCGCCACCACACAACAAATAGCCGTGAGTGGTATAAGTATGCCCTATGCGGATGCGGCACAGTGCAACCTCTTCTTGTATACGCTCATGACAGGAAGAGCTCAATGGTCTCAGACGTTGTCCAATTGCTCGTAGTTTGTTCGACGGAGTCGCGACCCATATTGCCTGCCACTTGTCTAGGAGGAAGATGGACACCTCTCGGTAATGGTCCGTGGCAGGGAGTGGCAGTGATCGAGTGCACGGCTAGCTACTCGTTTCTCCGTAGCATCCGCCAGCTTGTTTCCGGAAATACCAACGTGGCTAGGAAGCCAGCATATAATCACACGTCGTCCTTGGCATTGCAGAACGGCGAGACGGCTTAAAATGTCCCGTAGAACGGCTTGATGGATAATATGTGACCGCATGTCATGGACTCCCGGATGCCTTGAAGTTTAAATTGACTTTCTCGCAGAAGCTTTCAAATTCGCACACCGAACGGGCTACACTCAAATTTCGTTGCCCTGAAAAAGGGCCGATATGTCGTCGCGAAAATGCATGCGAGTAATCCTGATGAGGATTTTTGTAACCTGGGCTTCTTCACATTTGTGGGACCCCAGCAAGATTTTTGGGGCTCCGATATTATTTATCTGAGTCTCGGGGCGACTTTTCAGGCCCAGACGAGTCATCCCGGGAAACCTGTCGCCAGTTTTGTGGGATCAATGCAATTTGTAGTGACTTTTGAATTTTCAACGTCCGAGTCTCAGCCCAATTTGTCGAGACCATGGCGCCATATTTTTGTGTCCCCCCACGATTTTTCCAAATTCGGTACTTTTTTTCGGGGCTGCACGCAATTTGTAAAGCCTTTGGTGGTATGTTTGTGGCTTTGCAGCGATTTTCCTGGTTCGATCACTTATTTTTCGGAATTGCTCCTCATTTTGGAGTGCTACGGCTGGATTCTCTATTGGGCTGGATCCCAATTCGATTTTCTGGCCAAGCTGTGCGTATTTTTGGACATCGACACCAATTCTTAGGAGCTTTGAGGAGAATACGTCATGCACCTACCATTATTTTTTAGATCATTGACGGGAAATGTTCGGTCCTGGGCGCGATATTTTGGGGCTCATCGGTCATCTCACCACAACATGTTGCCCCCACATCAGAAGTGGGAGGGGGGAGAACTTCGTCCAATGCTCCTTTCGGTACGCCACTGCTTCAAATACTCTGAAAATAAAGTGAGGCCGTGGTTGCAATAGCAAGAAATCTTTCCATGTCACTTGTTCTCAGGTGAGTAACTCTGGGTGCACGGCTACTGCGGACCTACGTGTCTACAGTTTCACCCAGTGACCACATCCGCGGTTTGGTGCTGTTTATCGCCCGTCACCACGCACAGATGTGGATCTCCATCAGGCAGGAGTGCTACCGCCCCAGTGGTTTTCAGAACACGTTTCGCAGCCTTCAGTATGTTCGCCGCCCACCTCCTCACCTCCAGGGTGTGACACGACAGGCAATTCAGTGGAGCACGCAATGGTGCCGCAGCCCCCTGGCGACGGCTGCGTATCCAGAGCGACCGCCAGAGTCGTCGAACGGATGCTGGAGTGGAGTAAGATCGGAATGGAGATGAAGATGTGAGGATATTTAGCCTCCCGACAGACAATTTCGTAATCACACTTTAAGAGTCACTCACCGACCGGAGCAGTGAAGCTATCAGGGAGTCGCCGCTGACAGAAACCTACTAGAAAGTGACGGTGAAAATGATTCAGTGTCGGCTGAAAATGGAACTGTTTCCCGTTCGCACGCAAACCATGGAGCGGGCGGTGAAGGTCATCACCCAATCGGCCAACGCTGTGGTCGGAGAGAACGTCAGGCGTGGATTCATCTGTGCCAAGCTGAAGCACCGTTGTACAATTCTTTGGTTCAAGACGAAGAAAGACTGCGTCTTCAAGTAGTTGATAAGTTCAGTGTACAGCGATGGTATTCCGTAGAGTAATATCGCGCACACCTGGGTTGGTTTCCTGGGTGCGACAACGTACTATTTGCGACAATGCAAGAGTGCGCCATTGGCTAAACACCATGAATACAAACAATAGTTTGTATTCATGTTCATTTTGTTTATGGTGCACCAATTAGGATCCTCTGATCAAGCTCTTCTGGAAGACATCACACCTCTACCAGTTGGGTCAGGTACAAACGACTCTACACGTCAGTAGCGACCCTAAGACGTCAGTAGTTCCTGCGCTGTCCGCTAGGTGGTCGACGCCCTTCGACAAGAAAACTTTAATCCCGCAGAGGAAACACCAAGTTACTTCATACAATTTCTTCGATTTTGATGATATTTTATCTCACACCCATGAAAAGTCATCCGTTTGCTGATACCTGTGACTAGCTGATAGGATTGAATATTTGCTTTGAAAACTTAGATGTGGCGAAGATAATTTTTTGAGAATCAAATACGGAGAGGACAATTTTACTCAAACCTGTGATGTTGAAATATCATTATATGCTTTCCAGTGAATCTTGAACGCTTTGTTGGAAAGCAGCTCATTGTCAGACAGCGCCATCGAACCTCTAAATAAACAAAAAATGAGAGGATAATGAAATAGTAATTAGGTTATGGTATGTATAAGATGCACACGACCAACGCGAATTGAATTAAATGTTGAAAAAAATTCATCAATAGAGAGGCATATTGCAGGGGACTCATATCATTGCATCATTCCTATGTTATCATACCATGCCAAAAATTGGGTAGTACTTCACTGAGGTATAATTGCCAGTTGTCGTCGATATGTCTCTGTGGCACCCACACCAAGCGTGCGCCCATGGACTTCGAATTTATCTGGTTGGTGTTGAAATCCGTCAAACAACTCCTACAAAGTTCGTGCTGAACTGACCAATAGAGCGTGAGCCACCACGGTGTGAGGCGGCATCCCACCAGTGCGGGGATAGAGCGTGAGCCACCACGGTGTGAGGCAGCATCCCACCAGTGCGGGGATAGAGCGTGAGCCACCACGGTGTGAGGCAGCATCCCACCAGTGCGGGGATAGAGCGTGAGCCACCACGGTGTAAGGCGGCATCCCATTAATGCGGGGATAGAGCGTGAGCCACCACGCTGTGAGGCGGCATCCCATCGGTGCGGGGATAGAGCGTGAGCCACTACGGTGTGAGGGCATCCTATCAGTGCGGG
This sequence comes from Imbricaverruca yamaguchii, assembly GCA_034440575.1. Lineage (NCBI taxonomy): Eukaryota > Metazoa > Arthropoda > Thecostraca > Neoverrucidae > Imbricaverruca > Imbricaverruca yamaguchii. The sequence continues at coordinate 1,725,934 of JAOTOL010001608.1, read as the reverse complement.
GATAGAGCGTGAGCCACCACGATGTGAGGTGGGATCCCATCGGTGTAGAGTTAGAGGGTGAGCCACCACGATGTGAGGCAGCATCCCACCAGTGCGGGGATAGAGCGTGAGCCACCACGATGTGAGGCGGCATCCCATCAGTGCGGGGATAGAGCGTGAGCCACCACGGTATGAGATGGCATCCCATCAGTGCGGGGATAGAGCGTGAGCCACCACGATGTGAGGTGGGATCCCATCGGTGTAGAGTTAAAGGGTGAGCCATCGAGGTGTGAGATGGCACTCCATTGGCGCGGGGTTGGATACGGTTGGACGCGGTTGGACGGAGTTTGGCGCGGACGTGAGCGCGCAAGGACACGATGCAAGGTCAAAACACCAGCAAAACAGTTCAGTTGTAGCCACTTGCAGTCGGTTCTGCAGCCAAACAGTCCTGGAGAAGTTGTCGGCGCCCACTGGGCGCGCCATTGTCTGCACGTGACCGTGCTCGTCACAGCCATTGGCGAACGTGCCTCAGAGAGAAGAGCCGGGTCGCTCCCGCAATTGCCGACAAACACGAGGACCGGCAAGCACGACAACGCCGGCGGCGGCTGCCGCAGGCCGGTGGCGCTCAGGCGCGGCCATATTGTCGGCGGCGGTCCACGCAAGAGAGAGCAAAGCTCCCCGGGGAAGTCGGATTAGTGCTGGGGATATTCTGACGATACCGCGGCACAGTGGTGCCGTGTGTGCGCACCGGTTGGGTGAGGAGACGCTAGTGGGGAATATGGAGCAGAGCGCAGCTTGGCACAAACCCAAGCGGTGATCACGCTGGCGTTTGTGGCTTTGTAGTGTGGGCAACGAAACGCAACAGAACGCAGCCGCCCGCGGCCGTTTGCAGCTGTCTGCAGCTGTCTGCAGCTGTCTGCAGCTGTCTGCAGCTGTCTACAGCTGTCTGCAGCTGTCTACAGCTGTCTGCAGCTGTCTGCAGCTGTATATAGCTGTCTGCAGCTGTCTGCAGCTGTCGGCAGTTGTCTGCAGCTGTCGGCAGTTGTCTGCAGCTGTCGGCAGCTCTCTGCTCGCGCCTGAACGTCTCTGGCACAGTGAAGGGAAAATAACCTAACCTAACTGAAAACGAAGCTGTCACAACTGCGATCTAAGAGGTCTGGACCGATAACATTAGGTAGGTGCCTGTACCTACTTAATGTTATCATCATGGACCTCGCCACAGTTTTCTTGCTGGCCCGGATGCGCCGGCAGGGCACGGAAAAGAAAAGGCTCCGACCACTTCTGCGCAGGAACGAGATGGGAGTATATTGTCCTCTGCTGAAGGGTTCGCGCAACGGCGATGGTGAAGGATACCTAGGTTAGTGTGAAATACGCATGTCTGAGTAACCTCTGATTTTGGACGCATATTTTGGGAACAAGGCTATCGGTGCATAACTCTGTGAAGAAAAAAAACCCAATGTTGTCTGCACCCTGTCTCCTCCCTTCCCAACTAAACATACGGATTTTGGCAAACCGGCCTTTTTGAATTTTGGACCAATTATCAATTTCACATTTGCTTTAGAATGTGTTCCCTGGCTTTGTCGACGCGGGTGGAAGGGGGGCTCATAGGTGGAAGTGCTTGAAGTGGTCACATGCTCCAAGTAACCCCAAGTAAGTTCGGTTCTGTAGCGAGGTTCAAAACAATAGGAAAAATCGAGCCTCTGGAATGCCCATAGTGCATCCGGTCGATAAGGCGCACCGCACAAGGCGGAACAGGCCTATCTATGAACTCGTCGGGGAATGTGGCCCCATCAAAACGTGGCATTCCTAACATACCCTGACACGACCGTCACCGGCCGGAAGGGCTCCGTAACCTGGCGGGTTGCTATGCCAACAGTCCGCCCTCACCGCACCTCCGTCTGCACGGAACCAGTGTCAACGCAAGCTCGGTGCAAGTACATGGGACCTTGTGACACCGCCACGCCCGGCGAGCAATGGCCGCTGTCTCGACTGACCAATCACGGTCCGGCATACACTATAGCTACTGCGCCGCGCGAGTTCACCAATCAACACAATGCTTGTTTGAGATGATGTATTGTGTAGGTAGTGTCGTGTATATATATATATATACCTGTACTTTGATGAAAATAAAGAGAGGGACCCAGGAGTCACTCAGAGATGGACGCTGATGTTTGCGATATACCGGGGCAACGCCCGGTCACCTCAGTCCTTTAGCATTGGCGACTCTAGTCGGAAAATTCGTGGCCGACTCTCATAGTAGTTTGGTTCCTGGAACGTCTGAGTCGAAGTGGTTAAGAAGCGAGTCTTCCACACACCAAAATCGGGGTGTATAAAAAAACGCGCAGCTCCATTCCTAGCCCATCCTACTACCCACGGCCAGGGTAACAACTACCTGACAGTTCGGTGCTGTTGCAGAAATCGTGACTCCACACTACCGGTAGAGAGTAATGCTGGTCTGAGTTGGGCGATGAAAATAGTATGAATCGAGTGGAAAATGCAAAAATCCACAGATGCCTAGAGACCAGGAGGGAGCGAAGGGACCCCAAAACAGATGTGGCTTGTCCTTCATACATTTCTGGTTGCGCACCTGCATGCATCCTCAGTGACAGGATGGGGCGGAGTTCTGAGCATTGGAAGTAATGTGTTGTAGGCAGGCAAAAGCAAGTGACGAATTTAGGAGCTGTACGGGTGATGCCAAGGTGATGCCAAGGTGATGCCAACAACTTGCAATGTAGAGGTTAATGACTAAACACCTTCGCCATGGCTTCCGTGTGATGCCGGAACAATTTGATTTGATCCAACCGATGATCTGGAAGAAACTTTCCCAGCTGCCAATCCGAATGGGGGGGGGGATCCCAGCCGATGAACGCCTGGCTGGTATCCCCAGGCATAAGATAGCTATTTAGTTTTGTTTTGCTTCGCTACACCTCGTGCTGGTGACCACAATAATACAGTCTGTGCCCCTCCTTTACCAGATAGTGTGCACGTTGGTGCAGTCGAGTTAATTGGTACGACCAAATGCCACGAGAGCAGGCTCTTCCAGATATTACGGCCACTTGATGTTTGAAGACCGATATTTGTTTCACATAATTTTACATCACCACCTCGTCTCAGCAATTCTCGCTGTGGCGGCAATATATTTCGACTGCGGGACCTCACCGCCAGTAATCCTATGTCAGTGGAACCGGAGATTGACTGAGAAGGGAGTAGCGACCGGACTAAGGTGGGGAGAAAGGAGGGAAGGGAACAAGGGCACAAAAGCCCTCCAATCACTGATCACGAATTTAGAATTTACAACTGCGCGTGTGGCGTTCATCCAGATATCGCCGAGTAGTCAACCTTCATATAAGTTTGTTCTGATATCAGTTATTTTGCATCAGATCTATCTTGCGAAACACAAGGCACCATCATTCTGAGTGAGCTATGGACACGCATGTTGTCAAATTTTATCATCAGATCTGGTAGTCGTATTCAGAACGCAGCTGTGATAGATGTGCACCTTCCTGTGGAGGTGTGGCGCTCGATTCCACGGCTGCCCCCTCGGAGAGGCATAGCCCGCCCCTTGCCTCCATTCGTTCAGTGCTTTTAATGGCGGCTTAAGTACTGGTGTATGTGTCGGAAGGTCTGTTCATTCCACTGTATCGATTAACTTGCTGATTTATATAATAACACACCATCGGGCCTCAGGAAGCAACGCAACCTGCACTACGTCATACGTCTGTTTGCACAGTTCAGGAGGTAAAGCTTCGATTTTCCCATTCTTATGCTAACTTTGTTCGTCAATGCAATTTTAAAGCCGGCTTAACCATTTGATCACCAGTTGTCCTTTATTCCCGCGTATCACTTTAGTTCGCATAATTTCGCTGTCTGTCTAAATTCCAGCCCAAGTAGCTGTGACCAACTGTCTGGTCGCGGCGAGCGACGTCCGAGGTGTGCCGAGCCAGTCCGGTGGCGTCCCGCTGGACCGGCAACGCTCTCCGATGCCGAGCATTTCAACTCAGTTCGTGTACGCCTTGGGTCGTCGATTCCCGCATTGCGTGTGTTATTCGTCGAATGCCCATTTTCCCTCCGATGACGATTAGAGTGATTATTGATAACGTAACACACGTCTGGAGGGCAAGTGCTCTGACCACAAAGTACAAGGAGGTGATGGGAGACGGGAGATACATTTTCAAAACTGATAAAGCAACTTCCATTCAACGGTAGCCAGTCATCTACTTCGATTCAGGAGAACTTTGGCAACAGCTTGCCAAACTATTGAAACTGAGACAAAACAACAGTAATAGAAGGGTAATTATACAATGCAATTCAGGAAATGCTGAGACAATGCTGAGTAAATGCTACCGGACCATACAGAGTATTGGGACAGAACGCAACAGTAGTGTAAGGCCTGTGAATGACTGTAGCAACATCGCTAGTGACGCAATGCGGCTAAATTCCTCTGGACAACTGTACCCATAGGGGACACCACTAAGCATGTGTTTGTCAAGTGCACGATTTCCGAGTATCATTTGACACCATTTTGCCAAGGTCTCCGCCACATCATCTTAAATGTGGGATAGCAAATGCGATCCCAAAAACGTATCGCAGATACAGGCTACAATATAATACGTGCATCTGCGCGAACATATATTTGCTCACATACATATCCGTACGTGCATCTACCTTACGTGCATTTGCTTTACGTACATTTGTAGCCGGTGGTCAGCGTTGCGCCTTCTGGCTCGCTGCTTGTTCAGTGGGCGGCCGTATCGACGTCGCCTGCCACACATCTGCGCCGCCGACTCTTGTCACCTACAGCCGGTTTTGTTTGCTGACCGCGCGTGTGTGTGGGTGCGTGTGTGTGTGTGTGTGTGTGTGTGTGTGTGTGTGTGTGTGTGTGTGTGTGTGTGTGTGTGTGGGTGTGGGCGTGGGCGTGGGCGTGGGTGTGGGTGTGGGTGTGGGTGTGGGTGTGGGTGTGGGTGTGTGTGTGTGTGCGTGGGTGTGGGTCTGTGTGTGGGTCTGTGTGGGTGTGGGTCTGTGTGTGGGTCTGTGTGGGTGTGTGGTGAATTTGGCCGGTCTGCCACCTTGCTGGCACGGCCTACATGTGCGCCTCTAGCCGCCCCGGTGTCAGAAGTTAGGTGGACGATGACCTGAGGGTAGCCGTCGCCAGGGTAGCCGTCGCCAGGATAGCCGTCGTCACGTCCACAAACTCCCGGCAGATGGGAGCAGAAAAGTTGAGCGCCGAGATTCGGAAGGGTCGCTGCGTCTGGCGTAATTACTTGACATTTTCCACAGCCTCTGCTCGCGTGCCATCATCGCCGACGTCCAGCACGACCATCAGAACATTGTCGCCATAACCGGCGCAGCCGCTCCGCCCAATGATTGCTCCGAGAAGGTCGATTGTCTCGTGGCAACAGTTGCGCTCCTGTCGCTGGATTTCTGCAAATAAGTGTAATGTCTGGGGACGAGTAGTCTAGGGGTAAGCTGCCCATCTCAATCCAAAGTTGTGGGTTCGAGTCTCACCTGTCGCTACTCTTCGCACGCGACAAATCGGCGTGTGCGATTGGCGACGCTACATGGCTCAACGGTCGATGTGTCGCAATACCAATAACCAACCAAACGTGATGTCCCGAAATCAGCGTCCGACCTGTACCTGATGTCAGTGACTGTCGGCGTGTGTGCTCAGCAGAGGTACGTGACCGGCGCTCTCGGTGCATCGCCGGACTCCTCTCGGCCATGTATGTACACATAAGTGCAGCGGGCAGCTCTGTGTTGGATGCCAGCACTCGGCACGTGGACGGCCGTGCGCTGCGCCTGCCAGTCGCTGAGCACACATCCGCCCGGCGTCTGGTGCCGGATCAGCTGGAGGTGCTGCGGGATGCCTCTCCGTACTCCTGTACCACGTCACAGCCAGTTAATACGGCTGGCTGTAAAACTGCCAGCAGGGCAGTGATAACTTATTCGTGAAATGGGGTGAAATATTCCACATTCTGAACACTGAATCGACATCCCCTCCAAAGAAGTATGGACATCGTGATTCTTGAAGAATCTCTATGATGCCTTCATATATAATTTATAACAGTATCTCGTTGATAAGTATATTGCTTGTACCCACTTTCACGGATCATGACACAGGAACATCTCTTAACACAATTTCAGTAAGAATATTGCCTATGATGCGATCTGTAATGCAATATCAGTTCGCAAGCATAGGTATTTCGTTTCGTTGTTGTCCAAATAATTATTCCTAAATTAGGCATCTGGTAAAAAGCCAAAAAGTGCATGTATGAGTGCAATGGTGGATCAAAATGTAAGTGAACGAAGGCGTTCAGCGACACCGCTTCCAGGGCAAATTTCTACATCCTACCATATTCGTTTCGACATCACACACCTAACGAAGAACCACTATTTTAGCACTTCAGCAGGGTCAGCGGCACACTTGTGCGGCGAGTGCCGTCAGCTCAGCCACGTCATGAGCGAGCTGTTGTCAGAAGTTGTAACTGGCGTCCGGCTACCGTGGCGAGGTACCACGCGTTGCACACATTTGGATGAGAATGAGACAAAAGCAAAATATTGTGACTGCTTCCTAAAAAATTGTGTCGTCCACTGGCCGTCAGTTAGGTAACAGTGGGTCACTACCAAACTAATTAAGTTGGGTACTTTAGATCACAGTAAATAACTTGCATATGCTATTTAACGCAAAATATACACCAACGAAACCTACGTGAAAATAATCGTAAGGATTCTTAGCTCTGTTGAAATTACAAACAAATGTTATGCATGAAAACAAACATAGCGCATGTATCACGCGTCTTAAGCCCTTGCCTAAGTAATGGTGAATGTTCAAAGGAATTTAAGAAAAACAATGCCTACTCACATAATTAATATGGGAGAACGACACAAATCTGCAAGCAATAGACCCAACATTTTCTGTCCAATCTTCACATAAATCCTTGAAAACTAAATGCTCATGCTAATTGTTCAATTTTATGCAACCTAAACTGTGCTAAATCCACTTCAATTCGGTCACGTCACAGCACAGCAATGCAATATTTTGTACTGTCAATCTTCGAAACTTCGAGTTCGAAACAAATACCATTGGGCTGGGTATTTACCGTCCGGAAAATACCATCCCCAACGAATCATCCACTAAAAGGTTGAATGGCGTCGTTTGAAATGAGTGCAAACTTGCTCTTTGGTCGTCAGCTCAACTGGCAAGCGCAAAGACGAATTAATGATGTCAGAACTAGGAAGAAAACGATCCTCTCTAAATGTGATGGTCGTGAAGTTATCATCTCCAAATTCGAAGGCATATATCCAACTTTAATATATCCAGAGTTTTCAGAGCTGTTTTCAGAGCTGAACAAATGGTCAGGTAGAAATTCAGCGAAGATAGCGACGCGAAACTCTCAGTTGTGTTGTCTTCCAGTTTATTATAAAAAGCGACTACACTGCCGACTCACTTAACAATGAGTCTAAAAACGTGACAACATGATTGCCTAACAACATGCGGCTTCAGCTGCAATCGTGCAGCCGCTGCACGATTGCAGACAATTTCGTTTACGAATGCTATCAAAAACATATGGCGTCCCAATGCAGCTTTGGAAAGAAGCAGCTTAATCAGCCGGCACGCTATGCTTTGTGGATGAGCCGTTTTGTTCACAGAACCACATAATCTCGTTTAGCCGAGCTTCGGGATGGTCATCTTGTGCCAGAGCTGGCGCCGTCGCCATGCAAACAAAGCACGCCACCGACATACTAGGTAATTCGCCAACATACATATGGACCACTGGCCAGCAATATGTTCCGTCTCAGCGGCTGCATCTCAATAAGCATAAGTTTCCCTGTCCGGCGGATGGCTTATGTTGCTTCGCACCTGCAAAGTTGTCAGAAATTTCCAAGCCCATAACTCAATTTCAAGTTCGGACATGCGGTTAGAATAGCGAACCACCGGAGCCCCTAGGAGGTCAGTGGAAGAATTATAAAAGTATTTGCACAATCTCTTTCAGGGTATTGGGCTAGAGCCACACAGACATCAATTTTATCAAGACGTGGGTTGTAAATTCCTGGATACCCGTGCCATGTCGGTGCTGCGGTGTCTTACTGGAAACCTCACCAACCTGTGTAATCTTGTTTGTGAGCTGAATTGCGACGCATTAAGCAAGGACCATGGCCATAAAGCCACCGAAGCGAACATTCGAGTTACTTTGAAGTGCATTCCCATAAAACCGGGAAGCATCTGAATATCTTCCTTGACTACGATCCATTTGAATGCAATGTTACGTTGAAATGCGTCTTGCGGATTTCCAAGTACTCATTTCCAGCATGCAATGCAATTTTCCCATTTGTGCGCGAGCTCCGCACCATGATATTCCTGCACTGATACTGTTTTGCTAAGATCACCTCGAAAGGTTGGGATGTCTAACTTGACCATGTCGGTCTATAATAACAGCCACTGCATGTCCAGTCCGCAACAGCCACTGCACGTGGTGAGCATGCATTGTGAAATAATATATAAATAAATAGCATATCCGGATACAGACAAACATACGCACAAACATACACACACACACACACACACACACACACACACACACACACACACACACACACACACACACACACACACACACACACATACACACACAAACACACGATAGGCATTGGGCCAGGCCTTGGAGTTCCGTGTTGGCCTTACGGACAGTATGTTGTGTTAAACATAATGTGTTGCGTGAACCCTGGCCCCGCGTGGAGTTCCAATTACATGATGGAATTGAAGTCGAGAGTGCGAGTCGCTGGTACACCGACTGTGTCGCGCCGCTACCAAATCTCCGACATCGTCGGCTCAGTCGCCGGCAGACTTTCTCAGCCGAAAGCCACATGTGAGTGGGTGTGGCGACCCGAGCTCTATCTTGTCACGACAAGCGAGACCAGCGCAGAGCTGAGCCGCAATCAACTGCTATTTAATCCGGGTTAAATAAAGTTGAAACTCGGGCACGCGGTGACGCAACTGAGCGGTGATAATTCGCGCACACGGCGGGCGCCCGATCTCGGGGGAGCTCATGAGAGGAAGAGGAACTCAGGGAAGGAAGAGGAGCTCAGGGCGGGACGGACGGGGACCACCTGGGTGACCAGCGCGGCGGACAGCGGTGCTGTCGACTGCGACATCAGGGACCAACGTCTTCCTCGACTAATATATCGCGACAGGTTGCAGCCAACGTGCCAGTAATGTGCTGCCGGTTCAAAACGTATGTCGACTTTGTTCGAATCGAGTCATTCGCAGCAGCATTTACTCACGGCAACTTCTTACAACTTCATTGGTGCTTTGTCATTTGTGACGGCTGAGTGGTTGATGATTTGGCGTCCTTCGATTGGACGCGAATATTTTCCCACATGTTAGCAAATGGAGTGATGCGTAGATAGATCATCCATCGCATCATCCCGTAGGACGAAGCTTACCGCTAATGCTTCGAACCAAATGATATCTACGGAACACTGGAGATGTCGAGAGGGAAGGGAGGGGCGGATGGGAGGGGGAGCATGGGAGAGCGAGAGCGACAGCTATAGTGATAGATAGCGAGAAAGATGACATCAGGAATATTTTCCCCTGTGAGTTTTCCAAAAAAGCAGGTTCAGGTGACAGGTTGTTTGCATAGTTAGCTCTGGTATGCGCCTACCGTCATGCAGTGGTGCAGGTGTGATTCGTCAAGGACAGAGGCTCGTGTATCGAGGGGGATATTTATCTTCAAAACGCGCACACACAGAAGTAGCCAACTGCATTTGTTTTTTTTCTTTATAAATCATCTTTGTAGACGGGCGAACAACATGGAGTGCACACATGCCTCTATATACAATTTGAGTGCTGGTTCTGCACTTCAAGACAACTTTCCTGCACTGCACGTGGAAAACTGAAATGGTTTCTGCATCTGCATAGGATAATCAGTGCGGAGAAACATCCTCTGCTACACCGGGGCGACTTAGCAATTATTTTCCACGTCAGCGTGTGACCAGGTCTTTAGGTTACATGCCACCAACTTTTTCCCGCTCTTGAAGGGTTAATTGTCCGTAAAGGTGTTTTTGGTAGTGTGGAACCGGCTGATTATTTTTTTTTTCTGCCAGGAATTTTACGTTTCAGTCAAGGGGACAAAATTGGTCAGATTTTGTATTTTTAGTGCACAAAGATAAAACTGGTTAGCCGTATCCATCCATGCTACATAGACTTGATGGACTGCTCAGTCAGTGTTGCACTAGGGAAATGAGATCGTGAGTGTTGTACAATGATACAATACAACGCTGCACGAACGACACAACAGTGCAGCCTTTGGGGCTCCAGGTCCACAGGAGCAGGATTGGGTAGTATGCCATCGTCGCAGGTGGACTGTAGGCCTATCGATTTCCTCTCCTGGGAGTCCGAGTAGACGAGACTGGGTGAACATCGGCGACGCTGTTTGGATCAGAGAAAGTTAGTTTTGATCAAAAGTCTTAATGAAACGAAGATTGAGAAAGCGTGAGAGGAAATAGGACAATTGAAGTCGGCAGCAAACGAAGTTGGGAAGTTAGGCCTTATTCAAAGTTAGCTTTAGTAGGCGTGTGACATTATCGAAGGGGGAATTTTTGTTAAAAGGTCTTCTGAATGTGATAGACGACGGGATCCCCGACCATCAAAAAAGGCCTTCTGAATACGTAAGGTGACGGAATCTTCAATCATCAAAAGAGGGCTTACGGATGTGATAGATGGCGGGATCCCCGATCATAAAAAGTCCTTCTGGACGGGACAGATGACGGGATCCAGATCATAAAGAGGTCTTCTGAATGTGATAGATGATGGGGTCCCCGATCATCAAAAAAATACATTCGGGATGCAGTTAGATGACGGGATCCCCGATCATAAAAAGCGCAATCCTTTCTCAACTTTTTTTGCATTTCAGTATGATTCCTACTTGATGAGGCGATATGATAATCTGAGGTTCCTATGACAGTAGTCAGCTCTATGACAAGCACTCGTTATGGGCGGAAATGAGGCTAGCGCCCTTCGCCAGCTCCACAGACATCGGATGGCGACAGGCCTTAACACTGGAAAATTCGGACACAACATCAAGAGACGGGAGAGGAAATTACATGAGGTTCAACGTAGCTTGCCAGCATTTTGGTTAAGAAGATGTAGATAAGCTTAAATTATACCTAAATGATTAAAATTCATCCTAAACCGTATCCCTTAGTTAAACCTTACATACAAGTCAACATATATAATTGCAATACTTATCTTGCCGATTGTCGCATTTATGTGGGTGTTCGCATTCTGCCTTCTTTTCGACTATCCTTGTTTAGTGATAGATGAAGATGTAGATAAGCTTAAATTATACCTAAATTATTAAAATTCATGCTAAACCGTATCCCTTAGTTAAGCCTTACATAAAAATTAACATATATAATTACAATACTTATCTTGCCGATTGTCGCATTTATGTAAGTGTTCGCATTCTGCCTTAGCTCTTGCCTGGCGGAGGTCTAATTTTCAGAACGGAACGTTCCATTCATTCTCGCTCCGTTTTATACTGAGATGAAACTGGAAGCAACTGCTATGTTCTCATTTTGTCATATTTTTGTGAATCATTTTTGACGTCTTTTGACGTCATAGCTGGTTCTGAAGTTTTGAGCTCATACCTTCCATTCCACAGGAAATTAATTATAGGACACTGCGTCCGTAGCCTAGTAAACAGCGTGCCAACTTTGGCTGCAACTAGTTAATGTAATATAACACCTTTATGCATATTATGTACCCACGAATAGACAGGGCAGGCTAAACTCCAGAGCTAAGCACCGCGGTAACTCAAGAACCTTCGGTGGTGGCATTTCGTTCACTGTTTTCCTACGAACACCATGCACCAATGGCGGTTCTGGACCAACGAGAGCAAGAGGCGGGTTGTGGGGCTTCAGTGGCTCCAGTGCTGCGAATTCAGAGTAAGGCGTGATACCTTTGTTTGCTGAAAATAGTGGTGATGCACAATATCACCTGCAATGGCGATGGTGCGCAGCATCATCTGCAATGATGGTGGTGCGCAGCATCATCTGCAATGGTGGTGGTGCGCAGTATCACCTACAATGGTGGTGGTGCACAGTATCACCTGCAATGGTGGTGATGCTGTTGTTAGACTTATGTTAGACTGGTTTGACTTCCTTCCAAGTTTTCCAGAAGAGTGAACAGAAAATAAAAACATCGCAAAGCTTTGTGAGCCTGTTGTGCATCGGTATGTCTCCAGCGAACTTGAAGCGGGTCGTGCTACAAAGCTATTTTACATAAAACTTCTTGGAAGTAGACACAAAGAAAGCCACAATTTTTGGAGAGTTCAGGATGAAAGCTGAACGATATTGATACGAATGATGCACATGGAGTTAGGTATCTGAAGTAAACTTCATCTTATCGTGAAATGATCCAATATCACATTATGGCTAGCATACTCGCTAGCAGTGCATGATTGCATTGCATATGAATTTTAGATTCTGGCATATGTGAAAGATGCCAGTGTTAAAGGGAATCGTTAATGAGAAATAACAATGTGAACGAGTTAAAACATTTTGGAATGACGTTAATTAATGTTTAAAGTCCTAAGCTGGAGTTTGTGATTCCACATTTGGAACAAAGGAGGCTTGATTGTGTTTGAATAGGAATGTTTTTGTAAATCATACTGTTATAGCAAAAAGTTATATTATGTGCTGGCTGCTAGCCTAGTATCGAAATTTTGGAAAGACGAGTTCTATGTAAAAGTAAGATTGACGAAAGGTTTGCTAGCAGAAATAGGAGCATAATTAACCCCCATACGGTTTTCCACTGACTGTAAAATAACAGCGTGGCAGCGCGCCGAAATTTGGCACACCTTTTACCACACCAATGTGGCATGTTGTGTCAAAATTTTGAACTCATGTCATCTAGGGTCAAAGAGTTAATCAAAGTCAAGTGAGGTCACCTCCAAAAACGTTCAACCAGTCGTCACGCTTTAGCGGATAAAGACATTTGAATGAAACTTTCAGCGTTTGCTTATCTTTAAGGATGCAACACAACGCACCAGGGGAATGTTCCATTTTTCCGTTTTTGATGACTCATTATTTTTGTTTATTTGCCCTTTAGAGTTAAAGTCGAAGATTCTGGTTAAAGTTAGCTTTTTATTGGAGCAAGTTGACTTCGAACAACATTTTTTTTTCGGACCGCTCTACCCATTAGAAAATGAAAATCCAAGAAAACTTGAAAACTCACAATTATGAAATACAAAAAGAAGATTTTTAGGTGGCCAAAAATTGTATGGCACTGGTCGATTTCGCTTTCCTTTTCTGATTCCAAATAGTTTTCTTTTCAAATCTTCCTCAAAATGAGACCCGGAGCAACAAAAATGATGCAAGTCGTAGAACTCTACGGCCCCTAGTGACGTCACTTTTTGGCATTTCTTTTTTGGGGGGAGGAGGTTGACCCTACTCGTCGAGCGCTTCCCAATGACACCTATTTCGTTTTCGTGCGACGCTTAGTTTGGAGATTAGAGGGGAGGGTCCCTATCGGCCACCCCCCGTGGACGGGGTGTGAGGTAGAGATCGGGTTGAGATAAATAATAAGTGGTGCGCTGTTGTTCCTTCACTTGCTAGATGCGTTGATCGATGCACTATGCTGATAATGTGAGTGGTGCGAGATAAATCTCAGATGCCGCTTTAGTGGTAGTGAAGTCAGTTCGGTGATGATGCATGGCCCAGTGTGCATTTGTCGGTAATTACCTCAATACGATGAACGTTCTATGCTAACGGAAATACGCATTTTAAATTGTACGTAAATATGATGCAAAGGGCACTGTAATGCTGCGGACATCGGACTGCAAGTTAGAACACAAGAAGCAATGATTGGGTACTAGCGATAATTTGATACTAAGGCTAACACCAGAAGCTAACTTCGATGCAATTCGGTCACAATCAAGATTAACAGAGAGGAAAACTGGGTGGGTTAACAGATGCGTCTGCAACCGATGCAAGGAAAATGGATGTTAGGTTTTCAAAAGCGTGATGGTGTTGCATACACAATATGCACTTGCGTACACTTTCTTGTCTACACAGGAACAGACTTTCTCGGACTTCGCTTCCAATTCGCAGCAAACGGCGTACATCACCCTATGCGCCCTCTCCCGTACAGGACCACCGCCGATCGGATAGCGACACCGAATTGCAATCCATCTCCAACTCAGATATCTCACCATCCGCATGAATTCGCCGATTTCAAGCGTGAGTGAAAGCCGAGCGAGTCTACGCCCACATATATCGTACGAAATTTCATCTCAGCGGCCTGAGCCGGGGGTCGAGCAGAAGCCCGACTGCCTCGCCTTTGAACCCGTGATAACTGTTTATTTTATCGCTGTAGCATTGGGTGTCCTAATTTCTTCACTCAGGGTCGGACGTCCTATTTAAATTTCCATAATTAATTTGTAAGGCAAGACTTTCACAAAGTGCTCTTAATATTTCCTCATAGAAAGAGGTTTTTGGCTTCTCGAGTTCAGCCCCACATGGATGGCGTCTTACCTGTAGTTAGTGATACAATATGATTAATGTGTCGCATCCAAAATACTTTAGCTCTGCGTAGATGCTCACAGGCGCGTGGGCATCTCAGCACCGACGAAAAGGTACCTACGACTGATGCACACGGGGATTCGACTTCAATACGTGCTAAACACTTTCCCCCGCTCCTTGAACGTCTCAATAGACGCTTTATATTGAACCTGGACTTCTGATGGTCTGAGAGCGGGGTGGAAACATCGAGCGAATTCTTTTTTCAACAGGCGAATTACCTCGAAGGTGCTCAGCCCGTTCCAACCAGATTCGAGGCCGGCTTAGCTATAGCCCTCTCTTCGGTCTTCGGCGAATATCGTGGCGACGAGAAAAGAAATGCAATGGAATTGAAGCAACAGGTGACACGCGTAAAAACAGACCGCCCCATGAGGAACCGCGTTCAAGATCCGTAGACTGACCCGCGATTTGGATATATACCAAGCTTCTTACCCGTTTTTTTTTCAAGTGTATCTTGAAATATCACAGAAGAACAAATACACAAGCGTTTATGTCTGCGGGAAACTGCAGGAACTGAAAAGGAAATGGCATTTCCACTTAGGATAATATTTTGTAGATCAGTTTCACAAAATGAAATTCCAACCGATTGGAAAAGGGCAAATGTAGTTCCTATTTTCAAGAAAGGAGAAAGAGGGAAAGTTGAAAACTATAGGCCAGTAAGTCTCACATCCCTAATCTGCAAGGTACTCGAATCAATTATCAGGGATAGAATAGTTAGTTATCTGGAAGGTAGCAGATTGATTCAAGATTCTCAACATGGGTTTAGAAAAGGACGATCATGTCTCACAAACCTCTTGGACTTTTTGAACTTCACCACAGAACAATTTGATCAGGGAAATCAGGTTGATGTAGCATATCTTGCCTTTAGTAGGGCCTTTGACAAGGTACCCCATAAACGGTTAATGATACAGCTTCAGTCCCATGGTATTGCAGGTAGCATCTTAAAATGGATAGAGTTGTGGCTTTCAGATAGACAGCAAGGAGTGATGCTAAATGGTACAAAGTCATCATGGCAAAATGTTTTTAGTGGAGTCCCCCAGGGGTCAGTACTGGGGCCACTACTGTTCATTATATTTGTAAATAACATTGAAAGTGGCCTAAGCAGTAAAGTTTTGAAATTTGCGGATGATTTGAAGGTCTTTAGGGCAATAACAGGTCAAGATGATCATATCTCGCTGCAAAAAAACTTAGACGAACTTGTGAAGTGGTCCGAAGAATGGCAAATGAAATTTAATTTTGATAAGTGAAAAATCATGCATGTAGGTAAGCAGCATATGAAGGCTCCATATTTGATGGGTGGCCAAGTGCTATCAGTGACTCAACAGGAGAAGGATTTAGGTGTTATTCTAAACACAAAACTGGGGGCATCAGAACAGACCAAGGAAGCCAGGAAGAAGGCATTGAGAATACTCGGTGAAATAAATAGGAATGTATCATACAGAAGTGAGAAAGTGATCAGGAAGCTTTACTGTGCATACGTCAGGCCATATTTGGAATACTGCATCCAAGCTTGGTCTCCTAGCTATGAAAAAGATTGTTGGCTTTTAGAGAGAGTACAAAAGAGGGCTACAAAAATGGTTAATGGCATAAGCAACCTGGCATATGAGGAAAGGTTGAAGAAATTGAATATGTTTGCACTTAGATATAGAAGGCTGAGAGGAGATCTCATCGAGGTCTTTAATTTTTTTTCTTCATGGTCTGGAGAGAGGATATCTTGGGGAAATGTTTGAATTGAACAGAAATGATGCAATTAGAGGTCATAAATTAAAAATTAAAGTTCACCGCAGCAGAACAAGGTTAAGGCAGACTTTCTTCAACAACAGGGTAGTAGAATACTGCAACCAGCTGCCATAAAACATTGTCGAAAGCAGCACATTGAACATCTTTAAAAACAGCATAGACAATCATTATAAGAATAGAGGGCTTGCTTTTCAGTATTACAGGGAGGGCTGATTGACATATTTGGTGGGCAACTGGTTCAGCGTACGGAGTGCAATCAAGAAGGGTCCTTGTGGCTCATAGTTGCACTAATCTTTTATGTCTTTATGTCTTTATGTCTTTATGTCAAATGAGCAAATTGGTTCATCACCATTTCAAATGTGAACTATAATTAAACATGACATTTAATTGGTTCCATCAAGGATACATATCAGAATTTCAACTTATATTTGTCCAATTACTGCCCAAACTTAATCCGATGTTGTTTTAACAATAGCTCGCCTTTGTGATAAGGCACGGGTTGTGCACAAACAGCATATGAAACGTGCTAAACATTAACACTATACTTGCTGCTGTTGATACCTGGAGCCAAAAGCGGTGCCAATTGGCATGATGGAGCCAAGCACCAGGAACATTTACTCAATTCAAATTGCAAATACATTTGGCCAAGCTGAGGCACCTACCTGCCTACATTGAACAGAACACCAATTCTAAAACATCGGTGACCCACTTATTTTTTTGGCCTTTTTGCATTCCTCATGCTCTCATCTTCCTCATAATTGCTAGTTTGTGAGAGCCTCATAATTGGTTGAAATTATAAATAACTTAAAACGGATGCAAAGCCAACGCTGGATCACCCATGCTAATCACTAGACGACTTCACGTCACCTTTCACATTGCTTCCGGTGTCATACTTACCACGCCAATAATGATGGGAGATTGCCTAAGCAAACGTCATCGAAGACAAATATCGTAAAGCATGGAACATTGCTTAACCATGACATCAAAGTTTGTCTATGTTGTGACATTAAATATTAGTATGGACACTTACGTATTTAATAAATGCATATGGAAATCAACCGACAATGTCATAGTTTTGCCACCATCAGCACATGTCTCGAATGGGCTGTGTTGTTGGTTTTCATTGATTGGAAAACAGGAAAAGAAACCAATGTAGTTAAAGACGAAGTGGAGTATTGACAATGCGTACAGACTACGTATAATTTAATGGATATAGCGGGCATGCGGTGCTCATCGTGAAGGTTGCACATTCTTTGTGCAAGAAGAAGGTACTAGGACGAAAATCGCACCTACCTGCTTCCATGGTGACTTGAATATCACCCCGGAAGGCTTTACCCAGATTGGTCCGATTTCTCTTTACTGTTGCCTTTTGCGCAAAAATATGAAAACTTGAGACATTGAACATTTTTCTTCAACAGATCTGAGACATTCGACCGTGCTGCCAATGACTTGCATGACATTCGACCGTGCTGCATGCATGAATTCATTATCATTTGTTTCACAAATTCTCGTCATCAATTCATCATGGATATACTACCATGAATATGTGCAATGCCGTAAAACATTGTCTATGCATTTCATTACATGCTTATTTCTGTTGCTTAAAATATCCTAGGCCGGCAGTACGAAGTTCAGGTGCCGAAAATTGAGGAAGTAGGAAAAGTTGTTCAAATAGCTGATGACTTCGACATTAGATAATGAATTGAGACAATATGCTATCGCCATTATCCATGTGTTATGATAAAAAATGTCCCGCGGAAACAGTGGGCTTTCAATGAGTAGTATCTGAATTTTGTGTGTAATACTGAAAACATTAGCCAGTCTACACTCAAGCACACAAGCGGACAAGGAATAGACTGACTTCTGATGCCGATTTCTTCCTAAGTGATGCTTCAGCAATTCATATCTTGACAGAAAATACCGCTGGTCATAAAAACTGCTCCGAATAAAGTATTTAAGCACTCGGGCACAATAGCACGACAGCATTAGGCGGCTTCACGCGTGCACAAGCGGAAGTAGTCGTTATGAGATCCCAAGGACGAGGTCAGGTCATAATAATTATGTTGATCTGAAAGCTTTTAGCCCGTAGAATGGACCACTGTATTATATCAATAAACAAACAGAGTAGGTCCAGTTACCTAGTATGACAAGTTTGTGGACTAGTAACAGCTTGTTTATGCACATACCTTGTACTCTGATCAATATCGCCAGCCATCTTCAACTGCGGTAAATGACTGCCCTTTATGATGGCTATGACGAATCGTAATCTATGTGCAAAAAATGACGTCATCATCTGTGCTCTGATTGCACCTTCGCATATTGTACATCTGCTGGGAATACAACGGCAAATTTATGTTCTATCCGACAACTCCTACTGCTCGGCCATGGTGTCAAATGCGTCCAAACTGGCTGGTTGTTTCTGTGAATTGAGCGTTGTTTTTCAAACAGTGCCACAATTTGAATATGTTGGTTGAGTTTTATATTACATTTATTGCTTTATATTAAACATTTCTGGAGCATTTCATATCTACAGATAAAGTACATATATTTCAATGCTATGCCCTTCATACTAGACGAAGTCATGGACATTGCATCACGGTGCTTATTGGCCGTCCTTGAACAGGCTTGTCTTTCGTGTACTTTTGTGACACATCTTCAAGAATGTATGAATATTTGTAGTCTCAGATATTGGTGTCACTTTGCTTTCGCTATGGGGAGGGGGACACTGGTCTCTTCTCAATCATTGACTTGCTCCTTTTCCTCACATCTAATCAGACCGACGCTCAATCATTGGGACTATGGGTGCACACTAGATAAAATCATTTTCTAAGAAGCTTCGCTATGAAAAAGATAATTTCCTCAGCTTTCGCTCTTCACATTTTGTCCTCCACAAAGTGGCGCTCATGATTGCAGACGCGATGCGCTCATCAAATACAAAAGAATACCTTAACAGGACGCGCTGATAACAGCACACTCGCTCTTCCCGAGCTTGCCCACAAAACACCCCTGTCACGATAATTAATGACTCGCCACTGGCTGAGCTGACCTGCCGACCGGCGGCTCGGCGTGACACGAGCCCCCTGGCAGACCGGCCGGGCGCGGCGCCTGTGGTCAGCAAGGGCGGCTCTGTGCCACACGAGCCCCCTGGCAGACCGGCCGGTCACGGCGCCTGCGGTCAGCAAGGACGGCTCGGTACATCACGAGCCCGCTGGCAGACCGGCCGGTCACGGTGCCTGCGGTCAGCAAGGACGGCTCGGTGCATCACGAGCCCGCTGGCAGACCGGCCGGGCGCGGCGCCTGTGGTCAGCAAGGGCGGCTCGGTGCGACACGAGCCCGCTGGCAGACCGGCCGGGCGCGGCGCCTGTGGTCAGCAAGGGCGGCCCGGTGCGACACGAGCCCCCTGGCAGACCGGCCGGGCGCGGCGCCTGTGGTCAGCAAGGGCGGCCCGGTGCGACACGAGCCCCCTGGCAGACCGGCCGGGCGCGGCGCCTGTGATCGTCAAGGACGGCTCGGCATGACAACGTTTCAAGCAAAGATTGCCAGTAATTCGCGAAATAAACTCGGTGCATGCAAACCGGTGGAAGTATGAATGTGTTGAGCACTGCTGGTTCATGCATTCGGCATGGGATTGGCGGAGGCGCTCCAAAAAGATGTCTGGTAAGGCACAACAAGCCGGGTGATATTCCACACCACCATTCTGAAGTTAGTGGTTATCCATAGCACTTCAACGTGAAGGACAGCCGTGATTACAGAGGAGATTTTTCCGGGATGTGCCAGCACTAGCGATTATTGCAAACTGCTGACGTCCTTTTAATTTGATTAAAAGACGCGAGGCGAAATGACCTGCGTGAGATGAATGCATATCTGCATATCGCCAAGTATTGCTTGTGCCGAATTCGAACAGTGGAATATGTTTCCTCTTGCTGCTACGGCATTTAAAGTACGGCATATAAAGTACGGCATTCGTGGTGCGATATTTCCAGATATGAGCTTTCCTGTCTTCAAAATCGGACGCATGTGTCGTCTTGAGGTACGCGGATTGAGCAGGCTTTTAAACCCCTCTTGTGCTTCCAAATCCACTGTTCGAACATGACAACGGTCCAGGTTGCATTTGGCATGTAGAAAGTCCACAGTTCTTGTAGATAGGGTTTGGTGGCGGGGTGTCCGGTCCCACGCCACGCTTTGACGCGAAAACCCCATTGATCACATTATACATCGCAATGTGTGAAGGGCTGTTGACAAATAGTATTTCGGCATGAAAATAGTCGACGAAATTAAATAAATATGCCTTTTGGCTCGACAAGCGTAATCAGTCTCGGTTTGTGTAGTACTAGCTCATATTTATAGAACGTACGACATTTGTGCGTTATATTTTAGAGTACGCCAGTGTCATCTGGATGGGCTCTGCTGTCGCTCACAGTGTGCGAGTCGATCGAGTAGGGCACAAATTCCCGGTATGACTCATATTTCACACGCCATCTAACCTCCCAGTCCCACGGCCTCCCAGTCCCACAATTACCTACAACATTTCGAAGTCGATTACCCAACTTTTATGCATCGACAATTTTACTTGTTCAGCAGTTTCATTAGGATCATCATAAGGAAACAGCAGGGGCTCATGCGACCTCCTCACAACACAATGTAAAATTAAATGTAGTGCAGGTGACTGTCTTTCACTTCACTTCAAAATTGGATAAAACAAGTACATGCGGTGGCGATGAAAGTGCTTTTTGAGGGAGGCTCCTTTATGGAGCATGCATTCTAAAAGATTAACGTAATAGTGGGACCTTTTTTTCTGCAATTGGATCTGAAGTTCTTCCCATGTATGCTTCTCTGATTTATTTGCCTGCAGACGTAATGACTTCCCAGTTTGTTGTCTATTTCTCGTGTCTGCCTCTTGTTTGTCTTCGTCTGGAAATTTATCTATAATTTTAGTGCTCTTTCAAGTTTTTTTTCTCTACTGGTTTCATGTTTTTCGAAGTCCATCAGTGATGTGTTTAATTTAGTGTTGCGAGTTTTGAGTACATACCACACATGCATTTGTTCAAGCAGGTGTGCACGAGTGTTTGTGTGTATGTATGTGTGCGTAGCTATGTGTATGTGCTGTGCACCACATGGTGTGTCCGCTTATGTGTGTGCAGGTTTGGATGTGTGTGTGTCCATCTGCATCAGTGTAGGGATGCAACAATACTCTACTTCGTGCGAATATTTTTATGTTGAATCTGGACAGGGCCCCCGGGACACTTGGCCAGGGACCCTGGCGTGCTCAAATTATCTTTTTATCTCTGGGGTGTTTTGGTCACTTTGCTGCCTTTTGCCTAGATGTCACAGTGAATGTATAATATTATTGATCGATTTTCCTCTACTTTTTCTGACTTTCTTTTCTCGGCCTGATTTTGGGTTCATGGCAGGGAGTGCTGGGACAATTTTATTTCCTGTAATATTTTAGCCTCTTTACTTTTCGTACCCATTTGCGCCCCAGACACAATTGGGTGTCTTTGTCGCAGACAGTGGAGGGCGCATTCCTGATCACTTATCATGAAGTGGTGGAATTGGAAAGAGCAAGAAAAAGGTCAGAATGGACGACGAAACGAACATCAAGCTGGCAGCAGCTTCTCGCTGCCAAATCCGAGCATATGATGCACATTTCCGGCGTGGTTCATCGTAGATTAGCAATCAGTTGCAATACGCAATACGTAAACAAGCAGTTGTTGGAATTTGGCATATGTTCATATGTTCATATGTTCGGATTTGGCAGCTTCTCGCTGCCAAATCCGAGCATATGATGCACATTTGCGGCGTGGTTCATCGTAGATTAGCAATCAATTGCAATACGCAATACGTAAACAAGCAGTTGTTGGAAAGATGCAAGTTTTCATTACTGTGCCTAGAAGTCATGGAACAATACCAGCACCATCCTGTAGAGTAGTATTAGCATACTAGTATATAGCACTACGGCACCTTGTCATATTCAGTGGCGCTTAAAACTAGCATGGGAAAGATGCCAATTGTAGACAACTTGCATGCCGTTATGCTTGCCATTACAAGTGACTATGAAAGTATGGAGTCCACCATCGACACCTGACATCGACGCCTATGCTCGGAATACACACAAGTTGACTAACAACTCCATGCAAGCTGATGTCGGTGATAATTGATTGCAGGGAAATTGTCACAAGTGCTCCTTTTTGCCTCAGCGATGCATAATTTGTGTGCTGCAAGCAATTACTGAAAGCAAACTGCTGCCCACAATAGCGGTTTCATCCCACTTCAAGAACCACACTCATTTCCCTCCCTCAATTCCACAAATATGAACGTGACAAATAACTTGGAATGCAACAAAGTCCACTTTGGACTCCTCCTTCGAATGCGTTTAGCAGTCTAATCACGCCTTCCCTCATGAATCATCTGGGATCTGGGTTCCGAGCGGCTCCCGGACATTCGGCAGGCGCCGGCCGGGCCGCTGGCATCGGCAGGTGCCGCCTCAGGCACCTGCCGCTCCGCTTAAGTCTGACTCTCCTCTTGCTCCGCTTAAGTCTGACCCGGAGTCCGCGCGACGATGGACGGCCGCCCGAGGTTGTGACATTGCATTGTGTCGCAGTCGGAAGTAATAGTGCCGTGCCATCAGTGCGATGCCCGTGCCACCATTGTACCGTGCAGTAAAAGTGGGGCGTGACTGCAATGCGACGACCGGACCCTCCCTTCGCGGCGCGGTGCAATAGGTAACGCCGACCTGGTTCTGCCGTGCATCTTGATCGTAATGGGTTGGATGAAGTATTGCACAATGATCCGTCTTGACTAGCTCTCGCTCGGACAGCTATTTTTCACTAAGTTATGGGCGCTGCGTGGCCACTGCAGTCGACGCACCCCGAAAGCCCAATAAACAAACTAATAGGCAATGCCGTCCAATGGCGGGCCAGGACATTCGCCCGACGCGCTTCTGCCCCCATGGGAGACTGGCGCCCCAATTGCTCTCGAGACTCGGTCCCAGACCCGACTGGGCGGCGGGGCCGGTACCGTGTATCCGGGACACAGGTGAGCGAGGCGCCAGGCTGCACGTCTGTCCGTCATTGTTCGGCACGTGCCTGGTGATTTGAAGCGACGAACTTGTGTTGGATTGGGGAACCTGTCGAAACTGTTGCACAAGTTGTCGTCGTATTCTTTGACTATCAGCCGGATCAATACAACGGCAGTGACGGTTGGTAGTGCAGAAGAACGGGTCTTGGAGTTGAGAGCTGGCTGGCTTGGAGAAGCTGTTGAATTTGAGAACCAGTTGTCGACAAACGAGGCAAATCCTGGACACAACCCTAGACCACACTGTCAGGTATAGAGAACTTGCCTACAGCACCTTCTCCTTGAGAGGGTGTATTCAGCGCGATGCCATTGACATCGCGCTGAATGTGGCACTGGTCATGCATTCCCCATTGTGAAGAATCACACCGTGATCTTTTGGCACCTTAACATCTCATATCGCGCCGCATTTCCGGTGTTCTGTGCACGGATCGCGTGTACGGTACACAGTGCCCTGTGAGCGGGTCAACATGCACTTAACCCCCCCCCCCTTCGCATAGGTCAAGATACACATGATTTTGTCGGCAAGATAAAATACATGTGGTTTGTATTGCTTTTGGCAACTGAAAGTAGCCCTGCACCCTTCTCAAACACATCCCGATCACAAATGCACGTCGCATATGGTGACGTGAGCACCAATGACAACTCATAGGGAACAAACTAGATCTCACAGATCGAATTGAGGGTGCACAAGATTATTCCAGATGGTGCACAAGATCCAGATTGCAATAATGCAATAATCATGAAATAATGCATTCCAAATATCTGCCTCATGAAAATTCCTGGACACACCCCTGACATGATATTGTTCCTTGCCACTCCGCCTCCGCATGAACTTCTCAGACTTCGAAACGCTCCCTCACCCTGTATGGGACGCTCGAACCTTCTCCCTGAATATATGTGAATTTATTTTGATCATTAAGTCTCCATGGGTGACTTAATGATCCGCATGCATCATTGCTCTCTTTAGTTCCATTTTCATAAGTATGTGAATGCCGGAATGAGTAGCAGGGTTTATATTCTTCAGTATGCTTCTTTTCTCACGTGCTCAACATGGGGGGGGGGGAGAAGAGACAACTTGTTGTGAACCCCCACTGAAAAGCAAAAGGTTCCTGGCCACAATCCATCACATGGTCGGGGATGTACTGTGGTTGGGTTGTGTTCGACGTTACGGCTGTGCTGTGGTTTTGTTGTGTTTGGGGTTGTGTTGCGGTTGTATTGTGCTTTGAGTTCTGAGGTGGTTGGGTTGTGTTCGAGGTTGCTTGGTAGTTGGTCACCGCAGCAATCACTATATCGTTCATAAAATCTTCCTATAATCGAATCTGCACTACTTACAATTATCTGCATGTAACCTTGATCAAGGAAGATTCTTGGATGAAGGAATCTACTCCGGGGCAGGAGATTTCAACAGTTAGCCTATTCGATCAGCCATCCCCTCCATGCATCCGTTTTGTGAGAATTTTGTTTGCAAAGACATATATGATATATATGATATACCTTTTCCCTTCCAACTCCAACTTCGCAATGCGTATTGCATTGCCAAACACTGCTTCAAGTGCATACAAATGCGAACTCCAAATTCGATGGTTTTCCATGAAAGATATTTAACTGGTCCATGACATTGCACGGCTTGGCTAAGGAGTTGAAAACATGACATCACGTTTCTCCACATGCTGTGTGAGCACTCGCCTCCAGATATTGCTGTGAAGTTGGAAATTGCACACACCCGCCCACAAAGCTCACCAGCTATGCTTTACCAGTGTGATAGCTATACTCCACTGGCGCTATCAAAGGCAGTAAATTCTCACCCGGCAGTGCTCTGCACCAGCTCAGAGGTTAAATTACCAATTTCACCCGTCAGCTGCTGCAGCTGCAACATCAGTGGCCACTTCACGATGACATGATAACTCCTGTCGTGACAGCTTGTTTACGGGGCAACCGACCGCGGGGCTGCCGTGAAGTGACACACACACACACACACACACACACACACACACAACCCCCCCCCACACACACACACACCCACACACACACACACACACACACACACACACACACACACACACACACACACACACACACAACCCCCCCCACACGCACACACCCACACACACACACACACACACAAAAAAAAAAACACACACACTAGTCGCACGACACCACAGGCTGTGGTGCGACCCTACCGAGCAGAACGATACTCATCAGCGTGAAGCCTTTACCTCCCGTCCCATTCACCGAGTCCGGAGCGGATTCAGAGCTGCCGATCCGGCGTCTGGTCCTGTCCATCAGTCATACCCGCCGGCAGCCACGCCTCATGGTGTGTGGTTATTGATTAGTCACCTTCTCAGCCGGCAGCCACGTCTCATGGTGTGTGGTTATTGATTAGTCACCTTCTCAGCCGGCAGCCACGCCTCATGGTGTGTGGTTATTGATTAGTCACCTTCTCAGCCGGCGGCCACGTCTCATGGTGTGTGGTTATTGATTAGTCACCTTCTCAGCCGGCAGCCACGTCTCATGGTGTGTGGTTATTGATTAGTCACCTTCTCAGCCGGCAGCCACGTCTCATGGTGTGTGGTTATTGATTAGTCACCTTCTCAGCCGGCGGCCACGCCTCATGGTGTGTGGTTATTGATTAGTCACCTTCTCAGCCGGCAGCCACGCCTCATGGTGTGTGGTTATTGATTAGTCACCTTCTCAGAAGGAACGACGAGGAAACCGAAAGTTTAACTGACGCAGGCGCTCGAAATTCCAGAATTTAGAGTGACGCATCGGAATTCACGATCATTAAAAAATCAGTTTGTCATGGAAATGTTTGGAAAAGGCGAGCGGTTTGTTCTCCTTAACTCCACCAACAGTGCCGCGTCGGTGTCTGAACGTTTACCTGAACTTTGAAGTTACGAACTGCGATGAGTGGTTTCTGGCCAACGGTCGAATATGTTGTGGTGAAATAATGAATGATAAATAGTTCAGTTCATTTCGCCATCCTAGCTCTTGAATTCACCCAGGACGTGATAGCTGAGATATATTATGGTTTGCAGGCCCATTCCTTACATAAAACTCCCATGGGCGTGAAGTTCAATTTCCTAGCTATTGAGCGGGATATACTGTCCTCAACGTCTGTGGTGGTGAAGACCATAGCCCGTATGCCGGCCCCACGTATTTCACTTGAAAGCAGCGATATTCATAAAGAAAAACGTGCTGTAGGCGTAAGTTGTCAGGGGGTAACTATAGCGTGAGGTAAAACAAAGCGCAAACCATCATGTTGATAGTTGTGTATTATGACTATTTAGTTTTCCAAGCCATCTTGGCAGTTGGAAGGTTACCAATGGAATTACGCTGACAGCATGCTTTCGAGGCAATTTACGGAAAGGATTAGAGTTTCCATACACACTGCAACCAGTTTGATTCAAACATGATTGATGAGCGCGTTGGGCTTACGATTATTCATAAGATTCCATTGGATTGTTGCAGCACGATAACAATACTTCCGAGGTTCCGAAGGCTGTTTGAAGGCGTGGACCTAGTAGTAGGCCTTTACATCCTCCCAGTAATTTGTGAAAAGCGAATTGTGTGCAAGAAAATTCACCTAGGGTGAGAGATTCCTCACGCATTCAACTATCTAGCAAGCGAAATTAAACAGCGAGAAGACACGGAAAACAACTGGCCTTGCATTTACATTCTAGGTAATGGAATCACACGACAACATGGGCATATAATTGAACAATTCAAAGTTAATGGTCAATAAAGCACTAATATGAGGTAGTTGATGATCACTAAAGCACTGTCATTAAAGCACTAATGATCACTAATATGAGAATCATCGAACATATAACCGAAGTTTCATACAGATATTAATGATTTTTATGTTTTCTTTTTCAACAGCTATGCTTTAGTTCCAGAACCTTTGCTGCTACCAGGAGATATTACGAGCTACCAATGCATCAGGTGGTCTTCTTGTATATTGAATGATGCAAAACTGTTGGTAGAAATGAATGCTGAGCAGGTGGGAATCTATTAAACAACGTCCGTCTCAAGACATTGTAGGTAGTGCAAAAAACTCAGCCATTACGAAATTAATTTGCAACAGTAGATCAAACTGGAGTCAAGCAACCCAGCAGTCAACAAATCAGATCCGAATAAGGCCATGGATGATGAAGACAAACGTGTGCCAAACTGGTAACAGGCCAAAGACGTTTCTCTTGCATCTTCCGCTGGAGCAGGCAAACTTAACAACATCAGCAAAATCGACGAAAGTATCAGCTTCCGAATCAGCCTGAGTCCGACCAGAAACAGGCCAATCGAACCAAGCGAACGCAACCGAACAAAGCTGCACACTACATTGCTCAGATCAAACCAGGCTACAAGATATGTCTTTGAGGTTTAGTAGTTGCTTACATGCCAATCCGTCAGTTAAGTCAACACATGGAGCAATAAATCAAGCATATTGGATTTAGCTAATAAAACTGAACGAAACCAATTTGGTTGGGCTTGTAATCTCACACAACTTCAATGCAATTTCAAAGAATCATCCTGATGCAATTTGAATCCCATGCAATCTACAATGTAATCTCACAGAATAGTCCCGATGAAACTTGAATCTCATGCATTCTAATCACTTTGTCATACTACATTTTGTCTAATATGATTATGTACCAACGTTTTCCAAGGTCACAGTTGACCACCGACTCTGGTTCGACCTACTTTTAATTTATCATGAGTTGCTGACTGTGTTAGTGACTTTTTGCTCTAGCCTGGAATGCTGACTCACAAAAATAACTACTCCATGTATGGCATTGCTGTCAATTTGCGTATGTGTAAATTTGGTAGATATATGGCGACATGAAGATGGTATGTACGGGAGATATATTCAAATTCATCTGGGTGTTTTATGCATTTGCTTAGCTGCATTACATTGCTGAATTATGTGCGACTGTGAATTGTGTTTTCCGTGTCACTGATAGCAAAGCTGCCCTCATTGTTATGAAACAGGTGAATTACTTATTTTTGGGAACTATTGAGGCATTGCACCTAGCTTCAAAGAAAAGCAAGCAAGCGGCAACTTCATTACATGGATGAATGCATGCGTTCTTTTCCTTCATAAGTAAACAGGTTTCTACCTGCATGGGGCCTATATTAGATCATCACGTAATCAAAGACACGTTGATTGTGCTTCCAAAAACCTGATGCACGCTCCAAACTACGCCCAGTACATTGATGATGCATACCACATTCGCAATGGTACCAAGCGTATTGCAGGAGTAGAGCTAGGATAACTTACATTAAGCACCGTAAGCATCGATAAACCGAGAGATGGCCATAGAAACGGCCAAAATAGACATGAGATGAGGCGTGTCTCCCGTCAGTAAGTCCACACCACATGCCTTACTGGGAGTGCTGCGTGGGTTTTGTTATCCGCACTGAACTTAATTTGCTCTCCTTATCCGCAAACGACGCGGACACGGACAGCAGTAATCGGATTCTCGCCCACACGCACTGCTCCTGTCCTTGCTTTTGAAACCACGACTATTTTTGAAACGGTATCGATTACGCAAACAACGCAGCATGATTATCGTATGGATAATGTCGTGCTATGCGCTTGTGTATCTTAGTTGGTGCGTTCGATTATACTAGGAATTCAGAGTCTTGTTATATTCCCTTAAAATATAACATATTATCTCGTGTAAGTTAGGTCTATGTAAAAACTTGTGTTTGTTTAGGTTCCGCCTCCTAGAAACAACTTTGGAAAAAAGATGAATGGCTCAATCCACGGCGATTCTCCCAATATTCCACATGCTGAAAACTGGTTTACACATATGCAGAGAAGTCGCAGTTTTCTGATATTCTTTCACACATAACCAAATATAATTGTCACTAGAGTCGGGGTTCTGAGTCCAACGGTGGATCCGGCCAATAAACTGGAAGGTTGGTGATGAGGAATTCTGCTTGCAAAAGTTCCGTCTGCTCCAAGATTGAAGACGTGCAAAACGGTTGCTGAGCAGAAGTAGCTCGCATCAATAGAGACCAACCCATATATTCCGTCATCCATGAATATCGTTTTGTTCTACCAATGCTTGTAAATTTGTGATTTTATTTCCCCTCAATGCAATGGGAACATACCTTCCGTTTCTCAAAATGCGTGTGCATAGACAAATTATTAGAAAAGCCGCATATTATCCTATTCGAAGCCACCTAATCTTTGGACGTTTTTTTAGGTTGACGAGGCCTGGCAGTGGGTGCGACTCTTGCTCACTGGTTTCTCGTAGATGTTGCCTGATACTGCGATGTCAGGCCTGGTATATGGTATCGGACACTGGAACATCAGCCTCACCTTCTCCAAATACTGCCAATCCGAAACCAGCTAAAACTGTCCTGAACATGCGCTACTACATGTGTCATTCAGGGTACAGCTTTGTGCAAGCGGCTATTTCTTCACGCACGAAGTCACCCCGTGGACGTTAATCGCGAAATGGCCGAGCAGTCGAAAATGTCAGGGGGTCGTGCTCAGTTCCTGCTCTGGAATACACGGCGGAACGGTTCCAAGAGGGGCACACGAGACGTCGCATTGAAACCGGCCCAGGATCGCTACACTGCACAAGACGGTATCTGGTATGCCTTTAGTGCCAATAAGCTGTGTGCTAACACAAATCTTTGAAAAGAAAGGTGCCATCTCTGCTTTTGATTATTTCTGGCGTGTAACCAACTCCAACTATTAACCAACTATTATTATGGCGTGTAACCAACTCAAATTGTTCGGAAGAATTGACGCCATTTAAAGTTGTATACGCCGCACTTTGGAGTTGATATTATCATGTTTAGATGAAGACAACTATTCGGGTATTTCTTCCAGTGATTCTAATTCGATCTAAATATTGTTTTTAGCACTACCCCCGGAAAACGTCTATGACGAGTAGGGGGAGGGCGTTCTCGCGTCTCTGACGCACAAAATGTGATCAAATCTTGATCACACAAAGTGTGATCAAGATTTGTTCAAACACACTTTGTGTGCTTGATCAAATCAAACCCACAAAGTTTGATCAAATTAAAGCACTTGTGTCTCTGACGTCACAAAGTGTGATCACGAAGGGCAATCTTACATTGATCACATTTAAAATGTGGGGCTTCTCGAATTGTCGTCACCCGGATTTCTCTCAGTCAGTGCATCAATTAAATAGCGATGGATTTATTTAATAATTAGTTCGAGGTGATGGTTCCGCCACACAGCATAGGCGTTGCCACATATTTTGAGATGGGAACGAGGGCTTATTGGGTAGATTTTCTCATGCAACAGCGCAGTTGTTGTGCCAAAATTCACGAAGTTGGGTGAAGGGTCACCTCGTTCCCGCAATGGTGCTGCCTTTGCGACGCAATGTGCCCCTCGTCCGTGCAAGTGCATCTTCAGAACAAAATATGTGTGCCTTCTCCGTACAAAAATAGAACGTCGGAAAACTTTGTCCAGACTGAGTAATTCATCGCCATTTCGCGTAAACATTCCGATTATCCAATCTTACCAACATTTACTGTCTTCCATCTACGCTACAAACAGTTGTTGCTATTAACTTAGAGCGTGTTCCCATTTTGGAGGCAAAGTAGTCTACCTGACACATAGCCCGGCACTTGGCACAGTCTCTCACCCTTTGCTCCCTGAGGTCTATCTCGGCCCACGAGACACGGCTGTCTTGAGACTAATGGTGCGCGGTGTA
This sequence comes from Imbricaverruca yamaguchii, assembly GCA_034440575.1. Classification (NCBI taxonomy): domain Eukaryota; kingdom Metazoa; phylum Arthropoda; class Thecostraca; family Neoverrucidae; genus Imbricaverruca; species Imbricaverruca yamaguchii. Next base: position 1,694,867 of record JAOTOL010001608.1, on the reverse strand, counting down.
GCGGTAGTGCCTACCTTGTTGTTCCAGTTTGGCTGGCTAGAGTCATACTCATACTTGATTATACTTACCCGTGCACCATGCATTCGGTTCGTATGCCCAAATTATGTACGGCTTTGTCGACTAGATGAAGAAGCACAAAGAGATGATGCCGACCTGCATATGAGCATTAAAGGACAACTCAGGAAAAAACCTAAACACGAAATTATTGAGCGGTAAGTGTTGCTTCTAATTGAACCTCGCCGTAAAGATGAAACACGAAATATTTGAGTGAAGTGAAGTGGACAATGGAAGCTCAAACAGCTACAAGTATGCTGTTTCATTCTAAAAGATACTCGCCTTTCTAAATTTCGATGTACATATTATCTCATCGTACCGTATATTCATGCGCCAACAACAGCGAAGTCGTCAGGCGAGACGAATACATTTTCAGCCATCAGTTTGCAAATTGACATCTCCTGGGATAGGTACCTAGCTAAGAAACTTGCATAAAATTGAGACATGCCTTTTGCGCTCTGCGGCGGTTACATTATTTACCAAAATTGTACTGTTTTCGATGGCGAGCAACGCAAACTCAGCCCCTTCCAAACCCTGAGTACCTCATTTAGTGAATGGATCAAGGGCGGTGAAAAATATGCAAAGCTGGATTGACTCAAAGTCGGTTGACTTTGAGTAAATAGTAGTGAAGAAGTACTCAAATACCAATGAGCAGATCACGAAAATGAACACAACAGTGTTCCTTGCATATTTAGTCTATGTACTCTTCAACGTTGTTTTACGGGCCTAAATTTTGAGTCAATGATCCATCCAATAACAACAGAGGACGATAATTCGAAATTGGTTGTTCTTGTACGATTAATTTAGGATTGTGTATCCTCTTACCATCGGTGAGAACATTTTCGCGTGGCATAATAGAATGCATCCTTACGTTTTCGTTGATCTAGACTTGGTATTACATCATATATGCATCAGTGATGATTTAATAGGAGGTGCCAGTGTGCTTGCTCGGCAAGGTGATGGAAAATGTCATCACCTATTATAGGTATACTATACACCGAATCGCAACATTTTCTCGGCCGATTCAATGTTAGAAAAGTCATATTTAGAAGTCCTTGCCAAGTCAGAAAATGAATTAAATATAGCCACAGTGAGTAATAAAACTACCGCGATACCAATATAGGTAACAGGTGTACATTATAATAGTAGGCAAATACCCAATATTGTCATTTAATTTCAGCTATTCAGCATCAGAAAAACACACTGCAATCACAACGGACACCAATCGCCAAAGTAGGTGTGTGGCGCGTCCACCACTGCTCACCTTGCAGCGACCTCCTCCGCCGCCTGCGAGATCACGAGCACGGCGGCGAGAGCAGCCAGCAGTGCCATAGTGACACGGCAGGTCCGCTGCCACTGACCACGCGCACCACGCCGCAGTCTCCGTACGTGAGTCGGACACAGGCACCGCTGCCCCGGTCGACCGTGACGGCAGAACGGCCACCGCTCTGCAGGTCGGGTCACGGCCGCTGGCGCGACACCGCCTGCGACGGCCGCCTCGCCGGGCTGCCGGCCGTGGACGGTCGCGTGTCCGGGGGGTGCACGGCGCGAGGCGTGCGTGGGTCGCGGCGGGTCACCGTCCGCGGTCGGCGGCTGTCTGCAGTCTGCCGGGAGTCCTCCCCCTGCCGACGGCCGGCCGCAACTGGAGCCGACTGGACGGCGCTGGCTGAGGCGGCGGCGGCGGAGGCGGCGGCGGCCGAGACGGCGGCCGCCTGTCGGCGCACGTTCCTCTCCCCAGGGCACCCGCGGCGACGGAGAGGTCGGCTGGGTACGGCCCGTCGGGGCGCTTCGGTCGCCTCTCAGCGCAGGCATTGTGTGAAGATTGCTTCCTTATATCCGTATATACCTTCTGTATATGCCTCATCCGCATCGTGTGTGTTTCGATTTTGCTCCATCTGGGCCGTTCGGGAATATTGCGATGTGTTACACATGCCAGATAGTAGAATGTGATGTCACTTAGAGGTGATTGCCCTCAGAACAGAACAGCCTGTGGCTAAATGTTGATGTTAATTATCAAGAATACTTCAAAAGATGTCATCTATTTCTGACATTCCACACATTGGAGACGGATACATTTTCACGTTCAAAACTTGCAACACATAATTTAGCCATGGCCTCATAAAGCGCTTACCCAATGACTGTCGAAAAACACCCATTTCTTCGTGACTTCGTTTGAACCGTTTCACTTTTATCCACTGACATATTCCACTACATACCGTAACCGAGATTCAGTGTTGCAAAGTTACCGAATAACATTCCACCGCTACTTGTGGCATGTGTATTTCGCGGCATGGATAGGTATCCCCTTGCCTCACCGCTGATTGTGCTCCTGATGTGACCAATTGTCAACCCACTAAATTTCACCTGCACAGATTTAATGTGCTACTCATAAAGAGGAGTGCATTGTCTATCACTGACCTATTCCTGTAGTTGTTATGTAGTTCGCTCTTAAGATAGTGGAATATCATAGCAGTGGCCATTTTGGACAGTTGTAGCGTAATTTTACCCAGCTTGACCCGAGAGCCTTCATACGTACCAGTATCTATTAATGCCAATTTTTACACTTAAAAAATGTCGAGAGAAACGACGCTTTCTTGCTATTCTGGGCGAATGTTGTTCATCCTATAACCAGTATTTTCCTTTAAGTAGCATGATCATATGGTACAGCTTGACCTATGCATGCAAAACCTGTGAGTACGAGGGAAGGAGGAGGTACAAGCTTCTTCAACGACGGTTACACTTTTCTGTATCTCGTCACTGACAATGCGCCCAAAAGATGATTTTTGGCCGCAGCTTTAGCCACGTTGTTACACCCACGACTTGTTCCTTGCAAAAACGCTCCCATTTGGTTGTATTTACCTATCTCAGAACGTTTTTATGAGTCTCAGTGTCTCCGTCGGTCTCGGTCGACTCGACTCTTGACCGTAAGACTCCCGTTGATTCTAATCTCACAACAGGCGTGATCACCGACTCCTTCCGCGACCAGTCGTCGCGAGATGCTGGCGATGCTATGTAACCTAGCAGTTGAAAGGGTGGCAAACATTCCACGTTCTTCTTCTTTAGACAGCTTTATGGGCTATTAAATATCTTTGATGCCATCCATTAGGCAAAAGTTATTGTGCAAAAGTTAAAACGAATCACGAACTGAATAATTCAAATGCAATTGTTGTGCATCGAATATTGATTCATTTTTCTCACGTGAATGCCACCCATGTGCAAGCATCATGTCAAGCAAGGGATCCCGGCCATCATGTGAAAGGTTATATTCCCATGAAAAAGGAAATTGTCCCAATTCAGCTTTCCACTTACAAGGTATGTCGAATCTTAACGCCACGTATAACCTTCGAACGCTCATTATGTACGCATTACGTTGCATAATGTCGCATACTTTGGTCGTATCTACTTGTATCGAATCCCATGATATCACAATAATTTGTCATCGTAGCATATGTAATGACTGATTTAATGATGTTAAAGCAATATGTATAGAAGTTCTATGGGAAGAATTAGTGTCCAATTCTACTTCGAAGCCCCAAATTGTCATTTAGATGCAACATAGCTGGAAACAATCCTCTCCTGTGCTCTTAGTCAGTGTCTCTAATATGGTCACGAGGCGTCCATTCACTGTGTACGAACATAGATGTCGGCGTTCTGCTGGTGCAAAACAGGGTAGTCAAGATGCCTACAGGGAGGTGCAAAGAGCTTCCCATACCAGCATCACTGCCTCTTATGGTACATTGCTTTCTTATCCATGTTCCTCAAAAGGATTTTGCTTAGGTCATTTTCGGTCTGGGCCTGAAATGCAATATTTAATTTACGTCCCGATTGCATTCCTGTGAGAAGTATTTTCAGATATTTCCTATGCACCAAACTACCGCTTCTAGTAATATTTTCGCTTAAGCATTGCTTACAGTTAATTATTCCGGGCCGAGTCGGAGCGATTTTACTGCCGTGCACAAGCTACACAAACTAATCTGAGGGACTCGATCCCGTTCGACTGTCAAGCATTTACAACCGCAAGAACTTTTCTGCTATCGTGTTTAGTGCACCAGTTTCCCGCACATGTTACATTGTACGTTTAACTGGACAAAAAACCAGGCATCAAAATCAGCACGCGAAATCACTACATTTTGATGCAATGCTTCATTCGTCGGATGAAATCATGAGCGCAGGGTTTTAGTGAGTGCGCGGTCCCAGCCCCCTGGTGATGGTCTTCCGGTGCGTTCAACGTCTTCGGTGGCCAGCACAGTGTAACCCTAATGCCTCTTTCCGGAGCCATTTACCAGGGAGCGCCAAGATGCAACATGCACCGAATATCGTGCGTTTACGTTTTTTTTTGTTATTGCAAATAACATCACTTGCAATTGCATAATGAACAATGAACATCGTCATGAACTATGCTTATTGACTATTGCGAATTCAGCTGCCAACGTCCCACTCTTGATTGTGGTGGATATCATTGGAATACCAGCTGCACTGCGGACGACCAGGTTGGAGCAGACACCTGATGCGGCTCTGTGCGCAGCTGGATGTTGGTGGCGTTGTAGGTTGCGCCGGAAAGAGAGCTGCGCCACATTTTCATTTGGACATACATGCAGGCCTCAGCGAAACAGCGAATGATTCTCATATGGCTACGATCAGTCATCTGCGCTGCGTATTCCGCGTAACAGCTCGCGCCAAGCACTCGCTCCACAGTGGTCGTTGTCATAGAATGCATGCCGGCGGCCTCACAGCCTGTTTTCAGCAGAATACTGACCCGATTCTTCCCAAGCGAACCATTCGAAAGCCATATCTCGCTGTCATCTCTCCGTTTATAGTTAATAGCTAGGCAGAATGAACTCGGGTCGGTGCAGGCGGCAGGCGGGCGACGCTTTCCGTACTTCTTACACTGATGAACTAGACACCGGGAGCGATCATCGCTAGCGATGACTTTGCGTGTAAATGCCCCGCAGCCACTTCCCACACCTCGTTTTCGTGAGCCGTTCGTTTAACTCTAAGCACTCTGTGTGGTCGCTGTCTCTTGAGAGACAGCGGTCCCATGCCATCTGGCGAGCTCTATGGTGTACACGTAAGTCGAATGACAGGCGGAGAAGATACATGCAGCTCCAGTCATGGTGACAGGGTTTTGAGCACCGAATTGTCCTCCTTCCCACATCTTGGTCTCCTCGTTCATGGTTATTGGCATCGCTCGGTTGGGACGGTTTAATTTACTTGTCCCATGCTAACTTTTGCGTTCGTGGCCTTTGACTCTTTAGTGGGGTTGATAGTGCCATCCGCCACCAAGATACCCGTTGACTTTTGGGCATCTCGAGATAATGGAAACATGTGCACGGAGTAGATATCAAAATCGCCTCCGTCTTCTCTTTTTATGTCGAGCACAAAGTTACTGAGCACAGCATTTACAGCAGTGGTCTACGTTTCTGCCAACATCTGTGTGTCCAGCCCAATTTCGGTTGCCTATTCCTCTATTTTTTGGTACCCAGTATGCTCTCTTCTTTTCTGTTTCTCCAGTCTGCTTGCATGGCCTAAAATGTATGATACTAACGAGAAGCGAGGCTTTTCAGACATATCTAAGCTTTCAAAATGACAGTCGAAAATGGAGCAATGCGATTTGTGGGTGTGCAAGAAATCTCATCCAGCCATTGGACCGTGGAATTAAGCATAATTTACCTCGCATTATCTTAATCTGCGTACCTCGGGACTACCGGCTCTCGATACTCACCTGAAGATAATCATCGGTGATTTATGCTTAAGTGTCCGGTCCCAGGCAGGAATATATGTTGTTCACTCAGTCAGGTGTCCTCTTTTATTTGTGATGTTGCCAGTCACCATCCCAATATTCTTCATCCAATGCTTTAAATGTTTGTTCAATGTTTGTTCTTTGCGGTCGTTGCGCTCGCTGGCAACTATCAGCATCGTGTGACGTTACAATACAGCATTTCAAGTCAACATTTTCTCACTCAGAGCCAGAGATGCTCTTTTCATGTTGATGTATACCAGCTGTCACAACAATATTTTTCCTGAGGCACTATCCATAAATGTTCACCTTTGCTTCGCTATCTATCAGCCGGAACTTCGACGTCCTTTCCGAATGGAATGGAGGTTGGCTGATTAATGATCGGTGTGTGTTCAGAGGCCTCAAGTTTAGTGCCAATGAGGGTTGGCTCCGTTTAATTCTGTAGTTGGCATTGCAATTTAGTGAATGTATTGCTTACGAAAACATTTTAGTTCGGTATACATGCTTGAGGTTCGTGGCTGTATAAACAATCCAGGTATTGCACCTACGACTTTGTGGAGTCCATTTGGCTTGATGTCACTGTGGGAAAAGGCAACAGCAATACTCTGAGAATAGGAGATTTCTACCGACCAGGAACCCAGCCACATTCTCAGCAACTGGAGCTTGACAAGGTGATTTGTGAGGAAATCAATAGAAACTTTAAGAGGAAGTGCCTTATTCTTGGTGACTTTAATATAAAAGGTTATGAACATGCTGGTGTTGGCTCCCATCATGCAAAATGTTTAGGAAATGCCTTGAAGAGGACCTGTTCTTACACCAGTTTGTATCGGAACCTACCAGGCATGGCTCATTCTTGGACCTTGTATTCTCGGATTTAAGTGACTTGGTTCAAGACTTTACTGTAGGAGAAACTCTGGGAAGAAGTGACCATAACATAGTTAGATTCAAGGCACATGTAGGGGAAATTATTAAGGATAATCTGGTAAAGGTTCCAAATTTCAACAGGGCAGACTTTGACTGCATGAGAGCGGATTTAAGTACAATCAAATGGGAAGAAGAATTCTACAATTTAAATGCCTGTGAAATGTGGGAAAAGTTCAAATCTTACTTGAAGGAAATTCAGATTAGACATGTTCCCCAAAAGCCAAGACGCAAAAGAATGGTAGGAAAGCCAGCATGGCTTACACCAGACTTGATAAAAGCAATTAAGGCTAAGAAAACTGCATTTAGAGTCTTTCAAGAAGCCTCAAATGTCGTTAATCTAAAGGCGTATCGAAAAGCTAGAGACATTGTGAAGTAAAAAACCAGAGCAGCCAAGCGAGCAAAATAACTGGATTTGGCTAGAAACTGTAATGGGGACAGTAAAATGTTTTTAGTTTCTACAAGCTGAGTAAAGTTTCTAGCACAATTGGTCCACTGGAAGTAAACGGGACTACATTGGGTGAGGATAGTGAAATGGTTGAGGAGCTGAGCAAGCAATTTAAATCAGTGTTTACATTGGAAGATATGACCAATCTGCCGACCGTACACCATAGTTCAGTGACATGTGATCTGACAAATGATGTTGTTTTCATTGATAGTGATATTGTTTACAATGATATCAGGAAAATAAAGCCAAACAAGGCAGCAGGACCTGATGAAATTTATGCTAGGGTGTTGCGGGAAACTGAAAAGGAACTGGCATTTCCACTTAGTATAATATTTTGTAGATCAGTTTCACAAAATGAAATTCCAACCGATTGGAAAAGGGCAAATGTAGTTCCTATTTTCAAGAAAGGAGAAAGAGGGAAAGTTGAAAACTATAGGCCAGTAAGTCTCACATCCCTAGTATGCAAGGTACTCGAATCAATTATCAAGGATAGAATAGTTAGTTATCTGGATGGAAACAGATTGATTCATGATACTCAACATGGGTTTAGGAAAGGACGGTCGTGTCTCACAAATCTTTTGGACTTTTTGAACTTCGCCACAGAACAATTTGATCAGGGAAATCAGGTTGATGTAGCATATCTTGACTTTAGTAAGGCCTTTGACAAGGTATTCCATAAACGGTTAATGATACAGCTTCAGGCCCATGGCATTGCAGGTAGCATCTTAAAATGGATAAAGTTGTGGCTTTCAGATAGACGGCAAGGAGTGATGCCAAATGGTGCAAAGTCATCATGGCAAAATGTTCTTAGTGGAACCCCCAGGGGTCAGAACTGGGGCTACTACTGTTCATTATATTTGTAAATAACATTGAAAGTGTCCTAAACAGTAAAGTTTTGAAATTTGCGGATGATTTGAAGGTCTTTAGGGCAATAACAGGTCAAGATGAGCATATCTCGCTGCAAAAAGACTCAGACGATCTTGTGAAGTGGTCCGAAGAATGGCAAATGAAATTTAATTATGATAATGCAAAGTCATGCATGTAGGTAAGCAGCATAGGAAGGCTCCATACTTGATCGGTGGCCAAGTGCTATCAGCGACTCAACAGAAGGATTTAGGTGTTATTCTAAACACAAAATTGGGGGCATCAGAACAGACCAAGGAAGCCAGGAAGAAGGCACTGATAATGCTCAGGGAAATAAATAGGAATGAATCATACAGAAGTGAGGATGTAATCAGGAAGCTTTACTGTGCATATGTCAGGCCACATTTGGAATACTGCATCCAAGCTTGATCTCCTAGCTAAGAAAAAGATTGTTGGCTTTTAGAGAGAGTACAAAAGAGGGCTACAAAAATGGTTAATGGCATAAGCAACCTGGCATATGGGGAAAGATTGAAGAAATTGAATATGTTTTCACTTAGATATAGAAGGCTGAGAGGAGATCTCATCGAGGTTTTTAAATTTGTCCATGGTCTGGAGAGGGGATACCTTGGGGAAATGTTTTAATTGAACAGAAATGATGCAGTTAGAGGTCATAAATTCAAAATTAAAGTTAACCACAGCAGAACAAGGTTAAGGCAGACTTCCTTCACCAAGAGGGTAGTAGAATACTGGAACCAGCTGCCAGAAAACATTGTCAGTAGCAGCACATTGAACATCTTTAAAAACAGCATAGACAATCATTATAAGAATAGAGGGCTTGCTTTTCAGTATTACAGGGACGGCTGATTGACAGATTTGTTGGGCGACTGGTTCAGTGTACAGAGTGCAACCAAGAAGGGCCCTTGTGGCTCATAGTTGCACTAATCTTGTATGTCTTTATGTCTTTATGACCTTATGACGTTATGCATCACGTGATCTACCCGCCCCGGGACCGAGCAGTATCGGATATGACCCGTCCCCCATGCTGAAAGATTGCATAAGGCACATACTGAGCCCGCTGGATGGCTGTGAGACTCAAGGGTCGTGGCAGCGTGGTACTAATTCTAAGCCGACAATTTGGGACAATGCATTAAGCTTGAGGTGCGATGAATGCTTTCACGGACTGTTAAGAGGGTGTAGTTGCGGTCAGTTTACCAAATATCTTTCGCGGTTTGGTGTCCCATCCTGTATCTGGAATAGAGTGGAATGGAAGGAGGTTGCAGAAGGTGGTGGAGCAGACTGAGAGTGAAAAAGTGCCATGAGAAGCGAGATGACAGGGAAGTGGATGACAGGGCAATTAGGCCCGAACAGACATGTTAGCTAGAGTGCATGTTGCCATGGCATTTTCCACAGAAAACCTGATGCTCCCAACGAGAGAGTCATAAAGTCTTTGTAAAAAGACCCACCTCAACCGATACCACATCCAAAAGAAACCATCCACCAACATCCCACACACATATCAATGCCTATATACCCTAGCTATCCAGCCCTATTCACTTGGTCCCTCTTAACACATGTGGATTGAATGCCTTTCCAATAATTTTTCAACTGCGTCCATGTAATATAATGTAATGTAATGCATTTAGAATCATCCAGAGCAGGGTTATTACCGTTTCCGTCACAGTAGCGGACTAATGTGCAGCACAAACCATCATCACGAGCATACACGATAACAAGTGGCATCACGGTGCTAATGTAGGCGATGTTCCGGAGGCCGGAAACTAGAGCCTGGACATGCGCAGCAGGACAGAAACCCTCCGTCTGAAGACATTGCAGCCACCTGAGTTCCTCACATCTGGAGGCAGATTGTTCCGGCGTTCGGGATGCTCTCGGTATGAAGAAGCGGCGTGCGAATTCTGTGGGGCATCGTGGTACCTGGAACTCACTCTTAGCCGTGGCCCTGGTGCTCCCACTGCGACACAGTTGAGCGACAGTTTAGTTGATTCAATGAAGAACTCCCCACAGCATCAGCAAGCAGCCTATTCCACTTATGAATAACCATTTGACTGAAAGCCTGCTGTCGTTTAACTGTCCAACACCTCAACTTGTCTAGCCTGAATTGATGACCCGCATGTAATGCTCTAAATAGAAGAGCATCATTTAAATTTACCAGCATTTTTAGCAATTTTGTGCATTTCAATCATGTCGCCTTTATCTCCTATATTTGAGTGAGTACATATCTAATGCCATAAGCCTTTCTCCATATTCTAATTAATATATTCCACTGATCTGTCTAGAGGCTTTGCACTGAATTCTTTCCAACATATCTATCTCTTTACCTGGGTAGGGGCTTCATTGGGGTGATACTTATTTTTGAAACTTTTAAGTTGTATCGGGACGGGCGCGTTTCTGGTTCCACCCCGTCAAAAATATTGTGTGTACAATATTTCTGAAATAAAACAATATTTAGAACTGCCTCAATACGGTCAAAGTTAGTATATTTTATCGAAAAGTAGAAATTTTAGAACATGATGTTCTATGCCTTACGCAAATAAATCATCACTTCTAGTTTGCTTAAACTACTAATCTTGACCTAAAACATATAACTGAACTTCATACTTTCCACCCTAGGTCCCCCTCAACCCGAGTATTAGCCCCTCAGAGGGGGGGGGGGGGTTATCATGGGCGCTCATCTCCCACTCATTGTTGCCTACTTCGCAGAGGTCACGGTGGACTTGCAGGAGGTTGGGAAGTCACAGCGGTGCTTCTCCACCACTTGTAAGAGGAACTGCCTTTGGTCTTCCCTCCTGGTAAAGGCCAGGTTGAAAGACTGCATCAACGTCACGCCGCGCTCCCCGAAGTCGTTGACGACTTGAAGGGCCTGGACTCGGCGGGATGCGGCGGTGAAGGCTGGGTCCGTCGGCAGGAACTCCGGGTCCTTGAGCTCCGGCAGGAACTCCGGGTCCGGGTGGTGATGATATCCAGAACCTTGAAGAACTTCTTTGATGTAGTTGTGAACTTGGCCAATGTCTTTTTGGCGATTGAAGCGGTGGGCAGCTCCGCATTGATACGCCGCGGGTGATCCTCCGATCCTTCCTCTTCTTTCATCGCTTTAATCATTTCCCACTTTGTCGCTGAGTCGATCCCATCGTCGAAGATGGCCAGAGTGACGAGGCGCTCGCTCAAGTACCATAGGTGCCCGGCGAAGACAGTCGCCGTCGCCTTGGCCACCGCTGAGTCCGGATAATAGGATAATAGACGAGGGTCTTGAGCAGCGCGAGATCCGCGGCTGGGGCCATTGCCGGAATCGGAGCTTTGTACCAGGCCGTCCCGTAGATGGATACGACGAAGATGGTGGATCACCGGATTTCAGCCGCTTCGCCTGACGAGTGCGGCTGAAAGCCGTCCGTGGAATCCGTTCGCCTGACGAGTGGGTCACAGTGGGCCGTTTCGAGTTCTTGTTCAGAGACCGCCACTTATCGTACATTCGGATGATTTTGTCCCTTTCGGGTTGGTCTTTCGCGTAGGAATATGGGACAGCTCCCAAAATTCCTTGACTGCAGTCACTGTCTCAGCAGCTGCCTTCTTGATCGGCTTCTTGACGTCAAGGTGAAAGTGGAAAAGTACTGAAGCGCCTGCTTTCCTGTAGGCAGCATGCTTCCTATGATGCTGTGGTCCACGGTGCCCAGGAGACAGACTGCTGTTTTAGATTTTGTTGCCAAAGCCATCACGTCGTTTCAGAACTTACTGAAAAACTCAATGAATGAAACGTTAGTGTTGGTAAAACTCGTCACATCCTCATCCCACGGCAGCCGGAGAAAGAACATGTTATTCCAAGTAGAAAATGTTCTATACACATATCCTAATCTATTTTAAGGTTTTTTAGCGGTAAGATTAAAGGGAAAATTAATGCAACAGTGTATGGTGCATCATGTCGCAAGGTGGGTATCGGGAGGGGAGGTGTTGCGAGTCTAGCGATCAGCTGGTGTCAGTCGCTCATACTTTTCTGCTAATATAACTGGGTGTGTTTAGATCATGAAATGCACATTTGTTGCTTATTTTGTATGAATTTGAGATAAAGAAACTGCAAACAATGCCGAATACTTATTAGGATATGGTGGCAATTAACTGATCGCTAACCTACCTCCATCACCCCGAGCGTCATCGGATATGCACTCTCCGCTTAATTTTCCTCTTGATCTTACCGCTAAATAAAGCCTTATCCATTTGGATTTGTGAATATAACATTTTTATACTTAGAATAAAACGTTATTTGTCCGATATCAATATTTGGATAAACTCGTGTTACGGCCTGTATAATACCTCATTTTTAGTATTTTGTACACCAGTACAGAAAACTAAACCAACGACTCTGACCGTCCGTCTGTCTGTCCGTCCGTTTATCTGTCTGTCTGTTACCATTTTTCAACTTAGAAACTACAACAGCTATCGAAACGAAAACTGACATAACAGAATGCCATGAGTACTTTTCGACAAAAGTATAAACTTTTACCTCGTTGAGGCAGTTCTAAATATTCATATATTTCAAAAATATTTTGCACACAATGTTTGTAGACGGAATGACACCAGAAACGCGCCCGTCCCGATATAAATACCCCCAAAATGAAAAACACCCCAAATAAGTCTCACCCTAGGCTTCATGGTTGTACATAGCATTTCAAGTAGGGTCTCATATCCTAAGTACAGTTTGTAATGAATTCCTTGCTCTTGTATCTCAACCTCCAATTAATGGGCCACAGCATTCTGAGTGTCCTGTTCCTAGCTGAGATACATTGTTTTTCTGAGAGAGATGTTACCTCATGAAAATGTTTGCCACTGCTCATGCAGTAGAGCTTGCAATATGCAATCATTTGGTCTCGCTCCATTTAAAAGCTTATAATATTTTGTTGCATTTTTGTGACGCCTTTCCCTATCTTAAAAACGCCATTGTACCCTGCTTATTTTGAAAGGTCTCATCTATCGACGAGGAAGGTTGTAGGTTGAGTATTCTTAATCGTGTAACTAAGATGAGTTTTTGACAATGCTCAAATATTGTCGATTATACCTGAGAGCCATGAGAAGAGTATAAATTACTACCCGTATGCACAAGCCTACGCTGTGACGGTAAATTATATCCTACAAACTGACACAAACACCGTTATGACGTAATGCACTCAGACGCCACGGTAGTGGTAGTTCCTCATACATCGATCTGATGGATCGGGTACTGCTTCCGCAATTCCGCATCCGATTGGAAAGGAACCAAGTCGTGCGAATTTATGTTCCAGCCGTGAACAGATCAAATTACATGCATACGCGTTTGAAAGAACAATTCTTGGCACATTTTAGGTATGCCGACGACATGAGTTATTTTATCAGTATATAAAGTGGCATCACGACTGACTCAGCTGGCAAGATACAAATAGTCGCACCGCAGCAGGCGACATTAGCGCGGTCGATGCCGGCTGGCCAGGCAGGCCCGCCAGCCGGGCGGTGTCGCAGACGGCGCCCCGGCGCCGGTCGGTGACCTTACAGTCGGGCAAATGAGACCAGGCGAGCGCCAGACCCGGCGGCTGCTCCACGACGCTTCTCGGTTATTGACTTAGAACAGAATGATTTTCCCGCAAACAGTATGGTCCACGGGATTATGTAATTCATGCTAGTACCAGTCTGTGATGATCTGCGGAGTTCCAGCATCTCCATTATTGTATTGCTGTCCTGATTGTTTCTGCATTTCACTTGCATTTTTTATCATCGCCTTTGTGCACATTTCCTTTTAACTTCTGTGACTTCTAACATGTTAGTTATGGGCGCAATATAACTGGGAAACTGGCGACTATAAATATCAACTACGCAAACACGCATACGCATACACACACACACACACACAAACACACACTATATACGTTAAATACCAGCCCATCTCCGATGGCCGGAACTGGATCATCACGATGACGTAGGTGATGATGGTGGACGTGATGCTGAGCAGGGTGAAGTTCTCCAGTCGGTACAGATCGATGTAGCCCAGAGTGTCGAGGTCCCGCTGCACGGCGGCCCTTGCCCTGGCCGCGTCTCGCTCCAGGTCGGGCAGCAGCCGCTCCAGCTCCAGCAGGAGGTCGCGACTGTGGGCAACCTCGTATGGCACGCGCTGACTCACCACGCACGGTCCCACCAGGATCAGCGTGGCAACGAGCACGTACTGAGTCAGCATGCTGATCACTTCGCCCGGCTGAGAGCCGTTCAACAAAATACTACTGGCTAAGATAACGATGGTGCACAGCACAAGGACGCCTTACAGCATAGCCGTAACCAGTTCGAAACTCATCGTCTCTGTCAGGTCCAAGAAGCAACGCAACAAATGCGTCTGGAACTGAATGATTTCGTACAGCCCAGCTCCCGTAGACTCGCATGTGCTGGCGGCTATGGCATTAATCCTGTTGTTTACTGTTTTCAAGCTCCCACGAATATGAACCAGGCCGGGGTCATGTCAAAACAGACCATGAGCAGAGTGTTTTTAATCCCGACGAATGTTTGTGTGAGGATGTCCACCATGATGTGTAAGACGTTGAAGGGAAATTCAAAGGGATGTTAGAGGTAGGTGTCGCTGCCACGATGAACATCACCAAGACCCACACGTAAGCGCCGATCCTGCTTGGTTTCTCTCGGGAGTCGCGCAGCTGAGGCATCGTCGACATCTCGTCCAGCAGGGTCTGCGTGCGGGACAGCAGCGCTGTGCGTACAGCAGCACCTGCATATCAGCAATGTGCGCGCTATCACGCGCTCTGCCTTCTTCAGCGTATCCCTCACGTAACCTCCGTCATCTTCCGTGTGGGAAATGTCGCAAGGCGTTCCCACTGACCAGCACCAGAGTCCAGAGATCTCGTCTGCGCAGGGCACATGTGGTGAGTATGTCCGGTGACTGATCGTGACTGATGACGGTGACGGATGACTGCCTGACCGTGACTGGTGACGGTGAGGGGCCGGGAATTCAGCTGTGCCGCGCTGTTGCCGACCCCCACCAACCTGCTGTTGCGGCAACACCAGGAGGACTGACGGTGCCGGCTCTCTGTAGCTCTACTAAGTGCCATCAGCGGGCACCAGGTACAATGCGATCGACGATCGGCACTGAGCCGGGCACGGTTGGCGGATATGCAGCATGGTCAATGGACCTACAACGACCGGCTCCATGGAGTGGCTTGTGAATACATCGCACACCGACCATTCACAACAAAACGTACATCTCTTGAAGGTATGTCACCTGTCTATGGAAGTGATACTGAACCCAATTAATTGTCCATTTAGGTATCAATCATGTAATAATACCCAATATTCACGGCTTTTCAGACTACATCGAATAATTTCGAAAGCCCACGTTTCTAAACATAATTGCAAATAACTTATAAAGGACAGGTATGAAGGCCTCGCGGCTTCATGTTCAAGGCTTCATGTTCGCTTCTGGAAACAATGACCCGTCCCCTCCAAAGGATTCATCACTGCATCATAACTCTATCATACAGTTGGATTTGTGTCGGCTGCATGGTTTGTTGATGATAGGTGTGGTGTGCCTGATGTACAGTGTTTCTATGCGGTCTTCTACGGTCGTTGCATCCTGCGAGTATAGTGGTATTGGATGTCAGGATATC
The DNA here is from genome assembly GCA_034440575.1 of Imbricaverruca yamaguchii. Taxonomy (NCBI): domain Eukaryota; kingdom Metazoa; phylum Arthropoda; class Thecostraca; family Neoverrucidae; genus Imbricaverruca; species Imbricaverruca yamaguchii. Next base: position 1,679,203 of record JAOTOL010001608.1, on the reverse strand, counting down.
TCGTGTAATGTCAGTGTTGCGGTCGCCGTGAAATTGTTTCTTGGGATATTGAAATCTTGAAAATGTTCCTGCAAGTGTATCGTTGAACGTCTGCTCAGTGAAGTTGTCGTCAGACCAACGCAGCATATCGCACGGGTTGCACACTCCCCATATTTGCGCCGAAACCGGTGAACTGCATTGGTCTGCTTCAGGTTCGCGGGCATGTGGGATGCATTGTTTTTATCACCGAGGAAGATGATTTCGGATTCATGCAATATATTGGTAGGCGAATCTTTCGTTATGGTCGAAAGTCCTACAATTCCGCATCACCAAGCGCCAGATTACTTTTTCGTCAGCATCACATGCTGAAGTCAGCGCATTCTTGGAGAATACTGCCAATGTCTATTCTGGTTGTGCTTTTTTTGCATACAGTTGCTTAGCATCATTTGCACACTACATCGAAGTCAGAATTTTGGTACCAATAATTTATCAAGCTCTGACGTACCATCTCTAATTATCCATGAAGCACTGGTCAGGTAGAACAATTCGTGAATGCCCTGCTTACATACCATCGAATTGCACTCAGCTCGTGAGTTGGAGCTTTCCCTCTCCATTCATGCACCTGCCTATACTAGTTGGTTTCCTGTGAACGTCTGTCTCCACGTTCCCACGACTTATGTTCACCATAAGATATAGGAAGTGCAGCTTCTTGTTGACACCACGCTATACAGTAAAATTCAATTCTGAATGTTCCCTTAATTCATGCTGAATGGAGATTAAGCCCTCACGTGGATACTGATCGTTTTCGTTAACGTGGATCAGTATCCACGTTAACGTGGAACTGTCATCCACGTACCTGAAATACATTGGAGGCCTCGTATTAGGCCACTCCAGAATCTCACTTTGCAATGCAAACGTGCAAGCGTTGGTGCACTGTTCCAACAGTGCACCAACGGGGAGTCCATGTCCGCACCATCCACTTGTAGGCATAGGGTACCTTCGGGCCATTTAAAGGACGCTTTTGTAGTGCATGCTCTCGGCAGCCTTCCATGATGCGCTTGGGGAGCTTTGTCGCGGTCTGGGTAGCTCATGGTTGCAGACACATTTAAGAATAATTTGTAGCGTTCTTTCCACCGGGACATTATTGAAAAGGATGTCCACCTCTAGCGAAGTCAGAATACCTTACAGTCGTTTTACACGTAGAGTAAAACATTTCCCCCTATGGATCGTGTAGTGTGTCTGGAGGAGAGATGTGTGGCACATATTTTGTTCAGCTTGTTTGCTAGTTGGTTTGTCGGCGTACGAATCTGTGATATTATTGGCCTGGCGGACGCCCAGGATTTATACGTTTTACTGTTACAGACAACAGTTATGCGTTTTACCGTACAGACAACGCGGTAACTCCGATGCGACTCACCTGATGTGATGACCATCTGTGATGAGACCCACCTGATGTGATGACCATATGTGATGAGATCTACCTGATGTGATGGTCATGTGATGACAATCACCTCATGCGATGGCCATACGTGATGACTCCAACTTGATGTGATGACCGTCTGTGATGAGACCCACTCCATTTGATGGCCATCTTTGATGAGACCCACCTGATGTGATGACCATCTGTGACGAGAGCGGGCGATACGGCCTGGTCGTCTCTAACATGTGCAGACTGAGTTCCACAAGAAATAAAGCATCCAAGTACCGACTCAAATATTAACAGCATGGGGAAAGCGAGAGAAGACACTTGTATTGGCAGCTGAATACCTGGCCAGCGTGGCCGACTGATGTTACGATTATGACGTGGAGCATTGTCATTTGCTGTCTTGGAGCACAACAACGTTCCCGAGACATATCCTAGCATTCAAAGTAATCGCTTCACAGCACAATTACACAATACAAACAGGCGGCTCCGAAGCATTGGAAGTTATGAAAGGACTTGAGGGAATGCAACTGCTTCACTGTTAATATGCCTGCACTCTTGATCAAGTTAATGCTCAACTCGGCGCTGAAATAATACCTCGTGGGGTACAGACCATCAAGGCGCCCAGGCCGCCGCTGATGCTCGATATCTCGTAGGAAAATAGCTGCACTTCACGGGAGCATCATTAATCAGCGGGCGGTCGCTTCATCATCGGTAGCCACGTGACAGCACCGCGTTGAACACGTCTAGACCAGATTAAGCAGCTGCCATGGGGCACGTACATAACACCGAATCTCCATGCGCCGTGCCGTATACCCAGGACAGCCTGGCTTCCAGCATTATATCCGCGCGAACAGTTCAGCACCACTTCTAACGGCAGGTCTGCGCCACCTGCACCGGCCGTCTGCAACTCGCGCCAGCGCGGCACATTGGGGCTGGTGTGCCTTATGGCCGCACTGCATGGCCCAGCATCTGCACCAGGCACCCGTATCGCCCCAATGGCGACCTGAACCGAAGCACCAAAGCCAACGAGTGTTGCACCCGTCCGCAGTGACCCCGTGTTGACCGGTGTGACCCAGTCTCCAATGACCCCGTGTTGACCGATGTGACCCAGTCTGCAGTGATCCTGCTGACCTATGTGACCCAGTCTGCAGTGACCTTGCCGGCCGTTATGACCCAGTCTGCAGTGATCCTGCCGACCGCTGTGATCCAGTCTGCAGTGATCCTGCTGACCGGTGACCCAGTCCGCAGTGACCTGGCGTGGTCGGCAGTGTCCCTGTGACCCAGTCCGCAGTGACCTGGTGTGGTCGGCAGTGTCCCTGTGACCCAGTCTGCAGTGACCTGGCGTGGTCGCCAGTGTCCCTGTGACCCAGTCTGCAGTGACCTGGCGTGGTCGGCAGTGTCCCTGTGACCCAGTCTACAGTGACCTGGCGCGGTCGGCAGTGGCCTCTCAGACGTGTGGTGCTGAGTCGTCGGTGCGGCCGAGCCCCTCCAGCGCCAGCTGAATCAAACTCTCAGTGCTGAGTCGTTCGTAGCTGGCGGCGGCTCTCTGCAGAGCCGTCAGGAACCGGAACGCCCTCTGACCGCCGCTGCCCTCCTGACTGCGCTCCAGGCCGCCCTCCTGACTGCGCTCCAGGCTGCTCTCCTGACTGCGCTCCAGGCTGCTCTCCTGACTGTGGTCCAGGGCGTCGTACACCAGCCGGCCGAGAGCCCGCGGCGAAATGTTCTGCAACACACACACGGCCCGCTGAGCACCCGAGCACCTCGACCCGCCCGAGACTATGCAACAACAGTCACCATTGTCCAGGAATGTTCTGGGGTATGTGGACCGCCCACACATGCGGTGCCTTTCTTGGCACCGCAGCTCATGGAAGGCAATTGCTAGAACTATGAAATACATCTTCCGCGTACCTACTGGATGTGTTCGGCGGCAATATGGAAGAGACGCGGATACGAAAGCCTAACATAACGACATAACATCGCCATGGTTTTGTTGACTACATGACTACATGGCGGCAATGCGATTCATTGTGATGAGATGAGTGGGCAGTCTGAATGCAAGCAAGGTATGCAGATAAGAATGGTGAGCTTAGCATAGGACTGGGGTGGACATATTATGAAGAAACGTTGCTAGTATCGTATATTGTTATTGTATGTATTTTTTTTACTTGTGATGTAGGTGAGAGGGAGGAGAGTTAATTCAAATGACGTCATAGGGTGGTCGGTACCGAATACAAACAATTTGGTGGTGAGTTTACGTTGTTTTAAGGCCTAGGAAATACCACTAAAATATGGTCGTAATCAGGGCACTAAACCTCTCCAGTAGCTACTTAACTACCGCCACCGATTACAGCCGAGGCCGGTGTTCTTTATGCATCCTCTCACAAGCCGTAAGTTAAGCGTTATCAGGAGCGGCTTCAGGAATGTCTAGAGAAGCACGTTCCCTCACTTGCTTTCGATTTTCTGGACGTCATTCTGTGCAATGGAATGTGTTCATCACTTTGTTTCGGGAAGTCGTTTGCTTTGCGGAGGATATTGGAGAGCTGGCAGTTTTTGTCACGTGATGTAACTAAAATCACTAGGTATGCCGATAAGTATACATGGAACAAAACAATACAGCTCTAGACTTCATGGATTCCGCAATGTTTCGTTCATGCATGTCCTGGCAAATTTCGGCTCCAGGCCTATGTCACAGTTGACAAAGGCTGGGAGACGAACCAGGCTGCGTGTAGCGGATGTCTGAGACACTTCCCTAATGACCGTAATGACAATCGTGAACAGTCTGTGCCGCTCTCAATACCGTAAGGTGTGTCGTGTGCTGTGTGGTGGGCGAATCGCTACTTTGGTTCGCATTTAGCCCCGGGTAAGACCATCAGAAAATATTAGTAAATAAATGAAAAATGTACTGCCCAGCAGGACCGGATCCGCTGCGACCGGTGTCGACAGCGCATGCGCGACACGGCAAGCTCTCGCTTGAACTGTTATCCCGAATGCAACATCACAACATTTTCGGTAGTAGGCTCAGCAGCCGGGCAGCTCTGACGTTTGATATATGAAATATCGGGAGCGGTTATCCGTTCTGTCGTCGATAGGCCGCTCCTGAGCCGCTGCTAAGCTGGTCGTCTCACCACCTGTCGCAGGCTCTGCAGCAGGTCCACCACGCTGGTGGCGCGCTCCCGGATGAGCAGCAGAGGCTGCTGCTCCTGCTCCAGGTGTTGGATGTCGTTGGCCATCAGCTGGCAGTCCTCCTGGCGCTGCACCGCCTCCTCCGTCAGCTGACGCCGCTCCTGGGAAGGCAGCGGCTGGCCGGTCAGCTGTGGAGGACTCAACGGCAAACGGGTCGGCTCCTGAGGAGTGGGCGATATATGGGTCGGGTCCTGAGGAGTAGGCGACAGACGGGTCAGCTCCTGAGGAGTGAGCGACCGACGGGTCAGCTCCTGAGGAGTGAGCGACAGACGGGTCAGCTCCTGAGGAGTGAGCGACCGACGGGTCAGCTCCTGAGGAGTGAGCGACCGACGGGTTGGTTCCTGAAGGGTGAGAGACAGAAGGGTTAGCTCCTTAGGAGTCAGCAATGGATACATCAAAACCAACTGTGTGAAGTCGGAGCAGCGTGCACAGAGGGTGAGACAGCCGTCATCAGATCCCACAACTATTCACACACACTCAGCTGATCGCACCAAAATACATCAGCATCACATTCAAGAGCATGCGAGTTTTCCTCGTAGCTTGTATGGACCGTACAGTTGAAACAAATCGCAAATACCACACAATCGCACAGCCAAGACACACAGTTCACACAAAACACAATAGAGATACACAGATCAAACACATTGCACAAATCGGACACACAGTTCACACAAGTCACACAACACAGACACACATATCACAGACATCACACAGTTCAGACATACAGTGCACACAGATCACATAGTACAGACACACAGCTGAGTTCATGCACTGAAATTCGTCCAATTAACTTTATTGCTACCATAATATACAAACGGCCATGACCAAAAGTAGGCGAGGCTCACACGCATGTTAGCAATTTAGCATCTACAACGGGAATCACGAAAAACGAATGAAAAAAAACACTGCAGAATATAGAAAGCAAAACATTTAACAAATTTACATTGCAAAATAAGACGAAATGGCGACAGGGAGGCGAGGGGAGTAGAAGGTGGCGGGGAGAAGGGGGTGGAGGGGAGAGAGAAAGGAAGGGAGGGTAGGAAGGAGGGAGTGATAGAAGGAGGGAGGGATGGAAGGAGGGAGGGATGAAAGGAGGGAGAGATCGGTGTATTTAGGGGAGGCAGAGTGCCATCCACAAGAGGATACGAAAACGTCAGGAGGGAGGGAGGGGGAGAGGAGCTGCATTGACATATTATACAAGATACGAGGGTGGACGGCAAATATATAAGGCGTCTCCATAGGGAAGCAGCTCCAAGTTTCCACACAATTACCTCCAGAAGAACAAGAAAACCAGATAGAATGCGCTACATAGATGTGCACAATATAAAAGGTTTCAGGGAAGCACTGATGGTCGAGTTATAAAACAAGGGGATTTGGTTCGTTAGGCGTCAGGCGCAATGTTAATGCGGACATCGGGGAAACGCCGGTAGACAGAGAACGCATGTGGGTTTCTGATGCGATTCAACAAGTCTGAAATGTGTCCGCGACAAGCGCGCCCGGATACCCATGCACGCTAGGAAGCACTAGTGTGTGCGCGAAGAATGTAGTTACAATTCATGAGACTCTATGATGCGAATTGCAATTCCTAATGATAGCTTGCCTTCGGATGTTAATTCATTGCCACTGACACCAACACATTGCACATATTGTTAGTGTGCGTGTTGTCTTCTGGAACTTAATTCTGATATTCATACACCACTGGCGGCGGGACGCCACCGGTGTCGCCCGCGGCCTGCCGCCGATCCCCTGCCACTGAGAATATGGCGGGGCGTGAAGCCGTTCCCTGAAAGTTAATGGGATCCACCGCATAAGTTGCAGGCATATTTTCATACCTGAAACGATAGGAGATGTGCCTGGCATGATTTCCGCCACCGTTGCAGTTCAGATCGACTGGCTCGCTCGATATTGTTTAAGAAATTACGCCCACGGGTGTTGAATGGAAAGAGTGGATTTACAACTGTGAATTTCGCCGATACAACTTGTCGGTGAAAGAGCCGATGCTGCTTGGCATTGATCAAGGCTGGAACTTTCGTTTTTGCCGTGACGCCGCTCGGCGGCCCTATGGGTCCCCTAGGCAGCAAATGTCGGTGCGTGACCCGTATCAAGCCATACCAAACCTCAATAATAACTGAAAGCTTGATATCAGAATGCGAAAAATGGTATGGTTCTATGTCTATTGAAATAGTCGATCATGTGATCAGAAGGCCGGTTAATTTCAGAGCATTGGAAATCAATTCGCTAATGCAGAAAATTCGATGTCTTATTTAAATGGATTAAATGTGACAATGGGACACAAATCATCGAATTGAGTGCCCATTGCTCTACTGGTCAGCCTTGCTGACGGTCGCAAGGTCGCAGAACCCGATCGATCAGGTCGCAGATATTCTCCGTTGAATAATAGGTTGCATGTCGTCGTGCTGGCTCTACAGCTCCTGCACTGCTCAGCTAGGCCTCCAGCTTCCTAGTGCGCTGCTGGGTCGTCTGCTTCCGACCGCTCACGTTGTGCAGAAGCGTCTGGTTCAAATAACATTGTCTCGATAGCTTCAACAAAACGCCCATCACAATCCGCAAAGTTAATCGCACTGCCAACGGCAGTGTCGCGATTGGGCCTATCGGACTAGGTTTGCAGAAGCTCGACTTGAACTGCCACGTGTGACGCAGCTCCAGCGGCGCACGTGACACGTGCTTGATGACACGAGTTACGCCCCTTAGCGTGACTCGCGTCATACAACACGAGTCATGCCAACACGAGTGACGGGACAAATATCATCACATCTGTGTGGCAGAATGCCACGGCGTGAGTTCCCGGGGTGCATGTGTGTTACGGGAAGCATACGGCTGATACGTGATCGTATTGCCGGCCTGCGAGCAATGGCATACCTTCGCACCAAAAATTGTGGCTTCTGTGTCAATTTTTCGGGGCCATGTCATAACATCAGAGGTCCATTTATAGCCAATATTCATAGCGCCTAAAGCTCACAACATCCAGTAATCATAACATTAAAAAAAAACTAAATATAATCCAAAAGGCATTGGAGGAGGTGTGTTCACAATGTCCAAAGTTCATAACGCCCAGCGATCCCAACCTTCAAAACTGCCTTCAGAGAGAGAGAGAGAGAGAGAGAGAGAGAGAGAGAGAGAGAGAGAGAGAGAGAGAGAGAGAGAGAGAGAGAGAGAGAGAGAGAGAGAGAGAGAGAGAGAGAGAGAGAGAGAGAGCATTCATAGCGTCCAAAGATCATTTACGTCCAAGGACCATAAAGTCCAAAAAGAGTTCCCCATTTATCCACTAGAGGAACGGGTAAATCAGTTAAATATACCTATCCCAACCTAATTTAACCCGTCCCGTCTCTAGGGGGGGGGGTCTTCAACCGCCCCCTCTCAGGTTTTCACGGATAGCGGACGAGCGGCGCACGGTAGCGCGCCCAGATTTGGCATACCTTTTCCCACATCAATTTGACATGCTGATTCTAAATTTTTAGTCAAGTAATCTAGGGTAAACGAGGTAGTCAAGGTCAACTGAGGTCACCTGCAAAAAAAGTTCAGCGAGTCGCCACGCTTTAATGGATACAGATATTTGAATGAAACTTTCAGCGTTGCTTATCTTTACAAATGCAACAAAACGTACGAGTTGAATTTTTCTTTTTTTTTCGTTTTTGACTACATACAAATTTTGCGCATTTTCCATATTGCAGTTCAAATGCAGGATTCTGGCTAAAGCAAACATTTATTATTAGGGCAAGTTGACCTCCAACAACGTTTCTCGGACTGTTCTACCCATTGGAAAATGAAAAATAAAGAAAACGTGAAAACTCAAAACTTTGAAATTTTGAAAAAAATACCATTTTTCTTTTTTGGGGGCCAAAAAAATATATAGCCCTCGTCGATTTCGCTGTCCTTTTCTCATTCAAAATACTTTTTTTTCATATATCCCCTAAAATGAACTCCCCAGAGTCAAAAAAATTATGTAAGTCGTAAAAAGTCGTGAAAATCTAGCCCCCCTGGTGACGTCACTTTTGGGGGGAAAATGTTTGGGGGGTGGACCCGGACCCTACTCGTCGAGCGCTTTCCGATGACACCTATTTCGTTTTCGTGCGATGCATAGTTTGGATTTTAGAGGTCTTCAACGGCCCCCCCCCCGAGACGAGGTGTGAGGATTTGACCGGAAAGACGGCGCGGGCTAGCCTATCCTAACCTAGCATAAACTATCCTAACCTAACCCAACCAAGTCCAGCTCCAGGATTTCATCGCCAGGGATTCTACCGGTTCCTCGGGGAATATCGGGAATTGGTTTTGGACTTTATGATAACTGGACGTAAACGAACTTTTGACGTAAGAAACACTCCCGTTGAAGCCAATTTTGGAGGTTGAGACCATTGGAGGTTATCAACCTTGGACATTGTGAACGAACCGCATCCAAAACATTTCGGACTTTATATCGCTTTTGGACACAATGATTCTTGGACTTTGTTAGCTTTGGGCTTTATGAATTTTGGTAGTAAATGAGGCTTGGATGTTGTGAAATCTCTGCAATTTCTCTTACTCCAACCGGGAGGAGTTCCGTTATAACCATGGATTGTTTGTCAAGCCTCCGCACGAAAAATATAGATCTACACGAAGGTGCATGTCCAGTGTACGGATCACGTGAGGTAGGCTGGAAGTGGGGTATGCGAAGCTTAATGTACGTGGCGCATCGTTATTCAATTTGTCATGTTCTCCATATGTGAAGTACGTGACAATGACATGTGTCCGGGATGTGAGGTATGTGACACTGATTCCCCACGTGCTCTAGATGTGAGGTGTGTGGTACTGATTGTTCATGCCACCTGGATTCCTAATTTTCCCGAGATGCGAGGTGCATGTCACTGAGTCATCATATGCCCGGGATGTGGCATACGTAGGACATATTTCTCACTAACCCGGGATGTGAGGTATGTGGGACTAATTTCTCACGAGCCCGGGATGTAAGAAGCATGACATTGATTCAACGCGTGTTCGGGATGTGAATCACATGCCACTGATCCCTCACGTGCCTGGGATGTGATGGACGTGGAACGGTGCATGCGTGCGGTGCACGTGCGAGGTGCATGGCACTGAGTCATCATGTGCCCGGGATGTGGCATACGTAGGACACATATCTCTCACTAGCCCGGGATGTGAGGTACGTTACAACAATACGTGATTTGTAACACCAGATTCACGTAATGCGATTTGTGTTTAATCCGTATTCGCATGAGACGTGAACGTTATCAAATATATATATATATATATATATATATATATATATATATATATATATATATATATATATATATACACCACTAGCACGTATGGCCGACAAAGAAACACAGAAGCCGAAAAGTGCACGAGTCGTTGCACACAGCTGTGCGTGTTAGTGTTTTTCTGTGGGCATGACGTAGTCACCTGGTCCCACTCCTCCTCTGCTTCGAGGAACTGTCGGTGCAGCCATTGCACCTGTTCCTCCAGCCTGACTAGAGCGTCCTGCTCCTCCTCGGTACCGTTGAACGGTGGCAGCATTAACGGCGGCGTCTCCAGTGCTGGCCTGCACAAGGTCAGCACACGTAAGATCGCCGGTCGCGACTCAAAACCTGGCCTATACGAGCACATATACGGTCGGCGGTGGCGTCTCCAGCTATATACATGTGTACTGCTCTTGTGTAGGTCTCCGTGACCTACACAAGAGCAGTACACATACAGTCAGCGGTGGCGTCTCCAGACGTGACCTACACAAAAGCAGTACACATACAGTCAGCGGTGGCGCCTCCAGACGTGACCTACACAAGAGCAGTACACATACAGTCAGCAGTGGCGTCTGCAGACATAATCTGTACGGGGTGAGCACATATACGGACGGCGGTGGCATCCCCAGACGCCTGATTCCGCCTCCGAAGTTGGAGTTCATAGCTGCAGCTAAGTACTGAGAAAAATGGCTGACAAATTGAGCAGCATTGGCGGTCGTGTTATTTTGAGGAGCATACCAGGAAGCACGTTGCTGTCATAGTAGTTCCGCTTAAAGATGCGCGAAAGCTGAAGAGGACAACATTACTGTATGTCTGACCGCTACATTAGCCAAGATATAGCTATGTGCTACCTGTTTTGAACATAAGGCACGTAAGCCGGAAAGACTGTTCCTCTATATAGGGTGCCCATGATAAAACATACAATCGCGGAGAGAGAAAGTGAGCATTAAGCGATACCGAAATTCAGTGTCGATTAACAAAACTAGTAGACTAGTAGACAGCGAGGCAGTGCACGGATTGCGATCATCTCGTACGAAAAACCCGGGACGAAAGCCGTCCCCATACGAAAGTAACTACGACATTGAGACGGTTTGAAACCCAGGACGTAGCGATCATGCACGTTGCCAACCTTTAGGTAATGCATCATGTAGGGAAGTCACACAACTTGCATCACATCTCATACATCCAGAAGTGCAACTGTTTAGAGTGTTCAAGCCCCCACCCCCATTCCAAAGTTGGCACAAATATCTCCAATAATTTACTACTTTAATATTGGACCCCATGGAGTGGGCTCTCCCACCCGATTGAGGTCTTCTGATTACTTCCATCCATTGAACCTTCCTCCAACCATCTTGCAGAAGTTCCGCCGCTGCACGTCGTTACCGACACGTGCCAGACACGGAGTTTGTAACCGTCACAGTCATTCAGGTAATGACGTCACATTGCCGGAAAATAATTGATGACGTCAGATAATTTCCGCGCGGTAAATGGCCGCGCAGTCATCAAGGCGCCAGCAGCCCTTACGAGCTAAACTTCCGCAGAGCCACGTTGGTGGCACGCCAGCGAGAGTGCCTTGTGTCGGGGAACAGTATGTGTTTCGCCTTGTGCTTCGTTCACGCGCGATTGCTCGGTGACAGTGGCAACCGGGCGTTTGGTAAATTGGTTTGGTTCAAATCAGATCTTTGTAAGCGCCGGAATCACGCGATCTAGGTGTAATTACTGTAGTCTAGACAAAACCAATTTGCAAGATCGTTCAGAGTCGGTTAAAAGGGAACGTGTGGCTTCGCAGTTGCTGGAACGTGGCGCTTCCCACGAGATGTGACGTCATCCATGACCCTAAAGTTGGTGTGAATGCAGTCCCCGATCAGATCGTTTTGAGTGCTGCTTTTTTCTGCACGAGAGAAAGTGAGACTGTGTCGTGAAAATTTAGCTAGGGATGACGATTTTGCCACCAAACAATTTTCCTTGTTATCCAGTGCTCATGAGTACGCAATATCCCCGTGACAAACGACTGAATTTTTCTCGTTTCAGACACGTGCCTTCGTCCAAAATCGGCATTCTGGAAGGGCCGCCGCTCCCGGTCAGCACTGGCGCAGACATTAGGGCCCGGCTAATGCACTCTGGCCGGAGGTACTCACACCTGGCCCGCCCACGGCTGATGCCTACTGTCACAGGCCTACAATGTACAGCCCGACCTGTCACACTGGCTGGCGGTCGTACCACCTGGCCCGCCCACGGCTGGTGCCTATTGTCACAGTAGTGCCTACAATGTACAGCCCGACCTGTCACACTGGCTGGCGGTCGCACCACCTGGCCCGCCCACGGCTGGTGCCTACTGTCACAGGCCTACAATGTACAGCCCGACCTGTCACACTGGCTGGCGGTCGCACCACCTGGCCCGCCCACGGCTGGTGCCTATTGTCACAGTAGTGCCTACAATGTACAGCTCGACCTGTCACACTGGCTGGCGGTCGTACCACCTGGCCCGCCCACGGCTGGTGCCTATTGTCACAGTAGTGCCTACAATGTACAGCCCGACCTGTCACACTGGCTGGCGGTCGCACCACCTGGCCCGCCCACGGCTGGTGCCTACTGTCACAGGCCTACAATGTACAGCCCGACCTGTCACACTGGCTGGCGGTCGCACCACCTGGCCCGCCCACGGCTGGTGCCTATTGTCACAGGCCTACAATGTACAGCCCGACCTGTCACACTGGCTGGCGGTCGCACCACCTGGCCCGCCCACGGCTGGTGCCTATTGTCACAGGCCTACAATGTACAGCCCGACCTGTCACACTGGCTGGCGGTCGCACCACCTGGCCCGCCCACGGCTGGTGCCTACTGTCACAGGCCTACAATGTACAGCCCGACCTGCCACACTGGCTGGCGGTCGCACCACCTGGCCCGCCCACGGCTGGTGCCTATTGTCACAGTAGTGCCTACAATGTACAGCCCGACCTGTCACACTGGCTGGCGGTCGTACCACCTGGCCCGCCCACGGCTGGTGCCTATTGTCACAGTAGTGCCTACAATGTACAGCCCGACCTGTCACACTGGCTGGCGGTCGCACCACCTGGCCCGCCCACGGCTGGTGCCTACTGTCACAGGCCTACAATGTGCAGCCCGACCTGTCACACTGGCTGGCGGTCGCACCACCTGGCCCGCCCACGGCTGGTGCCTACTGTCACAGGCCTACAATGTACAGCCCGACCTGTCACACTGGCTGGCGGTCGCACCACCTGGCCCGCCCACGGCTGGTGCCTACTGTCACAGGCCTACAATGTACAGCCCGACCTGTCACACTGGCTGGCGGTCGCACCACCTGGCCCGCCCACGGCTGGTGCCTATGTCACAGTAGTGCCTACAATGTACAGCCCGACCTGTCACACTGGCTGGCGGTCGCACCACCTGGCCCGCCCACGGCTGGTGCCTATTGTCACAGACCTACAATGTACAGCCCGACCTGTCACACTGGCTGGCGGTCGCACCACCTGGCCCGCCCACGGCTGGTGCCTACTGTCACAGGCCTACAATGTACAGCCCGACCTGTCACACTGGCTGGCGGTCGCACCACCTGGCCCGCCCACGGCTGGTGCCTACTGTCACAGGCCTACAATGTACAGCCCGACCTGTCACACTGGCTGGCGGTCGCACCACCTGGCCCGCCCACGGCTGGTGCCTTCTGTCACAGTAATGATTACAATGTGCATCTCGGCCCGTCACAGTGTCGAGACGACCTGCATAAGGTCAGCACACGTAAGATCGGTGGTCGCGACTCAAAACCTGGTGGCGTCTCCAGACATGGTGAGTGGCTCTTTAGGGATAGAACCATGGCATGGTGGTGCACTTAGAACCATGACATAGTGATGCAGTTAGGACCATGACATAATGATGCAGTTAGAACTGTGGCATAATGATGCAGTTAGAACTATGATATACTTGTAGGGGATGTGACATGCCTACCTCCGCCTGTGCTCGGCGGTATGCGGCAGCAGCAGCGGTGTGTGGGTGCGGCCGGCGGTGCAGCGGGCGCCACGTGGTGTGCGCGCGGGCTGCTGCACTGGGTGCGCCTCTGCGGTGGCGCGCCCGGGACTATTCGGAGGTGACCTCGATCGCCTTTGCAGAACGGAGGGGAGGTGGGACTCCAGACGCGAGAGCGAGAGGTCAAGCGGTAAGGTGCGCTGTCCGGCTGCGACCGGCCGAGACAGACTTCATGATGGCACAGCAAATACAGAAGCTGCTGCAGCACGGAGTTGTGATTCGGAGCATTGCATATTGGTGCAGTGAGAACCATTATCTTTTTAGATCATTGGATTGACTTGTCGTTTTGCATATCTCAGACTTCACATGCCCCAGATCCTCGTGGAACTGTGCCTTGTTCTAATAACTCTGGCATGGATTAATTTACAGCTCAACATTGCCTGACTGTGGCAGTGTTTGTTCGAAAAAGTATTTGTGACGGCATCTGCCACGGCGGCTCGGTTTACCACAGACCTCGCGCCACAACCACCAGCCGCCGACGGACGAGCCCGGTCGGCGGGCAGTCGATATGCTAATACGGAGGCTTGTTTTCTACGCCAAAAAAGCACACGTGTGTTATCAATGCGTTCAGCGATGCAATGCAGTAACTGTTTTCGTTCTTTTCTAAATTGATCCTCGGACAGGAGAAGGCTCGGCTTTGTTTCTCACCAATACGCAACTTCGCTATTCTTATACAGGAATAGATGGGACTCGTGCCGACGTATTCGAAGACGTACCGGTCATCGAACCGCAATGGCAAGTGCAACTGGAAAAACGTGTTGCCTATCGGCTGCAGTGTTCCATAGGTTGAGTTCTTTTTCTGCTTTCATATATAGCAAGGTTGATCTTTGGCTCCTATTTTTCGCATATTTTGTCCAATTTTCTCCTTTGATATGAGAAGTGTTATCTCTCACACTTTCTAGTAGGTACATGGATGTGTTCGACCTCTGTATGCCGTGTAAGATTATATTCGTGTCTTACGAGATATGGCTCTATGGAAGGGCATTGGGTAGTATGATGCGACATTATTGCCTTTTTCAACGGTCACTCTTCAAGGATCCGTGTCTCTGGCGCATAATTTCGAAGGTGAAGGGAGCGGCTGAGGCATCAGCGAAAAGCATTGGTGATGACCCTTGCGGAGACAGTAGCGAAGCAAGTGGTGAAGGCAGCGGCGAAGGTACTGGCGAATGGCACTGGCGAAAGGCATTAGCAAATGGCGCTGGCGAAGATCCTGGCGAAGGCGGTGGTGAAGGCAGTGGTGGAGGCAGTGGCGAAGGCAGTGGCGAAGGCAGTGGCAAAGACAGTACAATGTCCACGAGCGATGGATAGATGCATAATACTAGTCACCATACCTAGCGTCCGCATTGCGACATTTCGGTATCCCTCAACATCACACACAGGCAGCTGAAACATCGCCCGCTGTCACCTGCGTGATGAGGGCGGTGATGTCGTGACATCATTGTTGACATATCCGTGAGCAGGGGACGGCAGCTGATCGCCATCGGATGTCGTCCGACGGTCGGCCCCGGCTCCGGCTCCAGCTCGATCTCCGTCTCCGGCTTCGGCTTTGGAGGCACCTGGCTCACGTACAGCCAGCTCCTTTCGGTCGGCAGCATCCACTGCCAAAAGTTAGGCCGTAAATCCGACGACGGGCCACTTTGATTAGTCACTGGCGCGCACGAGGAGCTAGCTTTGACTAAGTTCACCTCTGAAAGGTCAAGTCGCCTGAAGCGCGTGGAATGATAATGTCTCAGATTGGCCCATTGGTAATCACAGAACATTGCAACAGAATTTCCAGTGCTGTGGGGAACGTGGCGTGGTTCATCTGTCGCGTCAGCGCGGTATTATCGCGGAGTCGTGGTGACAAATGCAATTGGTTCCCGCAATGGGCTGCGATTGTCGAGGTGATGAGCCATGATGGCTGTAGTGATGGGTGATGATGATGCTGTTGACGGGATGGGATGGCGGCAGTGATGGGCTCTGATTGCCCTGATGATTGGCTGTGATGGTGCTGGGGAGTGGGTTATGCTAACGGTTTTGTGCTATGCTGGTGCTGGTGATAAGCTACGGTGGTGGTGGTGATTGGTTATGATGATGCAAATGATGGACAATGTCACAGCCTATTGTTAACAATCCATTGCTGTGACCACGGGAATTTATTTCTAAAAATTGTTAGTGGGGTGGGTGAGGGAGGCGCGATACATGAATGCAACACACGGGCCCAAATGGGTTGGGGGAGGGGCACTCTCCATAGGGTCCCATGTTAAAGGTTCAAATGATGGGGAGGGGAAAAGCACACATGGGGACACCTGGCCCCTCAACAATACATACAACTCCCCTTGTTGTGATGCTGTTCCCGCAGCGAGGTACTTCCAAAGGGAAGTTCGTAGCAGAAGGATCGCACGCCCCAAATCTAAGAGCGACACCATCCAGGCCAAGAAGGCGAATAAGCCCACGAAGCAAGAAAACAAGGAGAGCAAGTAGCAAGAAGGCAAGAAGAAAGAAGACAAGCAGGAATACGACAAGCAACAAGAACTCCACGCACACTCAACGAGCACACCTGAGACTCGAGAAGGAAATCCATCCACACCAAATCCGTAACTTCTCTCTGTCTTCTAGCTGCCCTTTTCCACCGGAGGAAACCGAACGGTGTCGAGCCCGTTGGTCTAGGGGACCGCGATCGGAGCAGGGACCAAAAGGCGAAAGCTCAGTCCAAGGAGCAATGAATCCCGTTTTTTTAGGAAGAATGGTCACCTTACCGGTGTGGCGGGCTAGATCCTAGCACAATGACATCCACACCGCTGTCTAACGTCCCCTCGCAAAATTTCCTAACGTACAAGCGGCCATTAACAAAGTACACCTAAATAGCACCTTTCCCTCTACATGACGGGGAAGGTCAAGTCATCCCATTACCAAAGCTGCACAAAGATCATTCCACCGCAAAAAGGCACAGGTTATCTTACTAGATTCGCTAGTAAGTTGATCACGCGTACGGTGAGCACACGATTGCAATGTTTTTTTTTTTTTTAATCATAAAGACTGTTCGACGAATTTATGTGCCACTTCCAGCGCTAAAAATCACCCACAGACAATCTCATAAGGCTATTGCATGACATCAAAAGTGATCTACCCATCAAACACATACTAGGTGCATGATTAGAGGTCACTGCCGCATGCGACCGAGTACACTAGTCCGCACGAACACGCGAACCCCATAAGCTAGGCTTACACGGCCACATGGTACACTTAATTCTCAACTATCTCAGTCAGGGCTCTTTAAGGTCAGATACAGCAGCGGCATGTCAAGAACCACAACTCGGACCAGAGCTTGGCACAGGGAAGCGTGCTTTCGCCAAACCTTCTGCTCATCATGATGAATGGCTCGCCCAAATTGGCATACCTTTTCCCATATCAATTTGGCATGCAGTTTCAAAGTTTTGAAGTCAGGTCATCTAGGGTCAACGAGTTAGTCAAGGTGAAGTGAGGTCACCTCCAAAAACGTTCAACCAGTCGTCACGCTTTAACGGATACAGACATTTTAATGAAACTTTCAGCGTTTGCTTATCTTTAGGGATGCAACAAAACGTACGAGTGGATTTTTCATTTTGTTTTCGTTTTTGACCACATATAAATTTTGCATATTTGCAAATTGCAGTTCAAATAGAAGATTCGGGCTAAAGGAAGCATTTTTTAGGGCAAATTGACTTCCAACAACCTTCTTGGTCTGATCTGCCCATTGGAAAAGGAAAATTTAAGAAAACTTGAAAACTCAGAATTATAAAATTTTGAAGAAAAAAGGAAAACAAAATTGTGGGGACCAAAAACTGTATGACCTTGGTCGATTTCGCTGTCCTTATCTCGTTCCAAATACATTTTGTTTTTCACATATTCCCCAAAATGAACTTCCCAGTGCCAAAAACATAATGTAAGTCGTGAAAAGTCGTGAAAATCTAGCCCCCTGGTGACGTCACTTTTGGAGGAAATTGTTTTTTGGGTGGATCCGGACCCTACTCGTCGAGCTTTTCCGATGACACCTCTTACGTTTTCAAGTGATGCTTGGTTTCGATTTTAGAGGGGGGTTACTATCCGCCCCTCCCCCGAGACGGGGTGTGAGAATCTAACCGGAGAGATGGCGTAGGTTAAAATTAAGTCCATTGAAAATCACTCGACACAACGATGCTTTCAGCCTCACAGATACGACAGGAGCTGGTTTGAGTGCAAACTCCCACCACTTAGTGCTCATATTGCCACGGCTCTTTCGGGTCTTAGCCTCCCAATGCCAGCCACCCCAGCTCGACCGCCCACTAGGCCATTCTGGACCCAAAGTCGATGAAAGGTCGAGTGCTTGCACTCGGAAAAGAAATCAGATATTGAATTGACGGAAATTATCGGCACATTTAACAAATTCGTCGATTTCAACAATCACAAAACACTCATATTCGCGGATCACTAGACTAGGCCCCATCGGCATCACTAGACTAGACCTTATACTTTCTAAACGTCCACAGGAAAACGTTCCACCTATAACACAAAAACACAGGATATTATGGCCACTATCTCCATTCTAACGAGGTGCAAAACGAGAAACTTAGTAATTTGTTCAGACTCTGAATCAGTCCTTTAACCCGCGCCGTCTTTCCGGTCAAATCCTCCCACCCCCGTCTCGGGGGGGGCGGCGGTTGAAGACCCCCTCTAAAATCCAAACTAAGCATCGCACGAAAACGAAAGAGGTGTTATCGGAAAGCGCTTGACGAGTAGGGTCCGGGTCCACCCTCCAAAACAATTTCCCCCCAAAAGTTACGTCACTAAGGGTGCTAGATTTTCACGACTTTTCACGACTTACATTGTTTTTTTTACTCTGGGGCGTTCATTTTGGGGATATATGACAAAAACAAAATGTATTTGGAATGAGAAAAGGACAGCGAAATCGACCAGGGATATAATTTTTTTTCGCCAATAAAAAAAAATTCTCTTTTATTTCAGAATTTTGAATTTTCAAGTTTTCTTTAGTTTTCCATTTCCAATGGATAGAGCAAACGGAGAAACGTTGTTGGAAGTCAACTTTCCCCAATAAATAATGCTTACTTTAGCCAGAATCCTGTATTTCAACTGTAAATTGGCAAACACGCAAAATTTATATGTAGTCAAAGTCAAAACTTGAAAAATTCAACTCGTACGTCTTATTGCCTCCGTAAAGATAAGAAAACACTGAAAGTTTCATTACAATATCTGCATCCGTTAAAGTGTGACGACTGGTTTAACTTTTCTGGAGGTGACCTCACTTGACCTTGACTACCTCGCTGACCCTAGGTGACCTGACCTCTAAATTTTGAATCAGCATGTCAAATTGGTGTGGGAAAAGGTATGCCAAATTTGGGCGCGCTCCCGCGTGCGGTTCGTCCGCTATCCGCGAACAATCTGAGGGGGCGGTTGAAGACCCTCCCCCGAGACGGGACGGGCTAATCAATTAGCAACAGACACAACTGCCTACCTTCAGGAATTGTAACTCAACAAGCCGTGGCCCAAAATGTAAACAACTTTTCCTTTCTGTGGACTCTGAGTCACGTCAACATCCCAGGAAACTAGCAAGCAGACGGACGGACAAAGTAAGTCTCAGCATTGGCCAATTATTCCACCATGGAATATTCGACAGACGACTGCAAAATACTCCTACAATTCCACATACGTAAGCTTTACCAGAACACATGGACACATCACATCTCTACACCTCGCCGCTCCCACCACACCCATGGCATCAAACCGACGCTAGACACATGAGACGCCTCAAACTAGTCACACTGCGAGAAGGAAGCCATCCTCACTGGACGTACCACTGGTTGCACAGAACTAGCACGGCCTGAACTAGAAGATGACGATCATGCAACACCTCACGACGACACCTGCGACATCGCATTCAGCATAGGCCACATCCTACTAGATTGTAGTAGCCTTGACGCTCCGAAAGACAACCACCGTCTTTTCGGCCTTCTACCAAAAAGATGGCTTCACCCTCTCGCTTCCATCGCTTCCGGGTTGCAAACACCCACAACCCTTCCAAGCACCATTTGGCTATATGTACGCCACAGAACAAGCAGGAGCATTGCAAGCACCATGTCTCCAGCACGCACTGCATGCCCACGCACACACTCGAAGGAGTAACGGAAATAGCCACCAACAAATGGCATCGGGCGTACATGAGCCGATCCGCCTTCCAATTAGAAATAAATGGCAACCTAGCGGTGCCATCGGACGAAAGTGGGCCGGCTTGCCTTGAAAATTAGAATAGCGTAAACCGATTACCCAGGGTTGCCATCGGACGCAGATGAGCCGATTTGCCTGCATGAAACCCTGCTGCCACTGACCCACCACTGACAACCAACGCGCGGAATCCGGTGTGATAGGCGATGTGGGCAGTTACCCCCTTATCCGCAGGGTAAAGATCACTCGGTGCTCTTCAACAGGAGTAAGCCAATGCCGCGCCCTGACAAAGCCAACTTTCTCGACAACCCTCCTCCACTCCACACCAGCTACAAATTATATTGCGGAGGAGTAAAGTAAACTAGAAACCCTGAACATCCGGGAAATATCCCCCGCCCAGCCCCTGGCTTCAGCACCTTAACGTTACATACACTATAACGCAGACTCACCTAACGTAAATGAACACTTGTCTTGGACTTAAACCCACTCGCTTTAAAGGCGACGCAAATGGTTTCTGTTTCAGCACGCATCGAACCTCGCGTCCCCCACCCGACATCCGCGATATGCTCGTGATGTCGATGCCGGTGATGGGCTATTTAGTGCCCGTGCGAATTGTGATGGACTGATGATGGGCTACGATGATGCTAGATGGGCGCTGTGCGGCGGCGCCCCCGTCATATGCCGAAGCAGTCGATACGCCCCTAAGCCCAAATATCCAGCCACGATGATGCTAGCAGTTGGTAATGATAGTGCTGGTGGTGTGTTGTGATGGTGCTGGCGATGGGCTACAGGGTGCTGACGGCTGAATATGACAGTGTTGGTGATGAGCTATGCTGGTACTGACAATTGGTTATCATAGTGCTGATGACGGGGTAGTAGTGGTGCTGATTGCTAGTGATGGATGCCAGCCGGCGGTAGTGGCATGGCTGTCGCCACGTCAAGGACCGGGAGGAGGCGTCTGTCCCGACATCGTGCTATTTAACGTTGCACCTATGGGGTTGCACGGAAGGTGAACTAACCCTCCTCCATTTCTCATACAAAAGCCTTGGCGACGCCCATGAGTGGTGTTGAGTGTGAGATGCATTAGTGTGACGCTGAGTACGCCACCGACCGTCATGCCCGTCTACCGCTAGTTCGTATTTATTCCGCTAGGTGTCACCAGTGTCAGCCGACGCAGGAACCAGTTTGAAGTTTACCAAGCGAGAAAAGATCGCTTTCCAACATTCTCTTTCCATTATACGCCGTACAGCTAGTATGGTCGTTGTCAAATGTTGGTAATTCAACCTCCATACCTGCCCTAAAGACAAAGATGAGCCACGAATGGTCAGGTTGTGTGAGGAGCTAGGAAAGCCAATGTCCCAGGTTGGCCTATTGACGATATCCATGCAATGTCGCCACCGGCAGTCGGGCGGAAGGAGCGCCTCACCCGGGTGCATGCCAGCTAGTTCAGTGGCTCGAGTCCACCAGGGAGGAACGTTTCTGTACCGCCGCGGAGGAAGCCCTTGATAAGGTGCGCAGTTGGGAAACTGAGCAAGGCCAGAGTGAGGTTGAGCATCCAGGACAATTTGGTGCCAACTCTTCCCCAGGTAGCCAGGATATCATGCGAAGCCTTGGTCAGAGGTAGGGTGCTGCAAAAGCAGGCAAGCGAAGCCATCTCCCCATCCTCAACCAACTTCCCAAAGTGACACCATGGTCCAGGACAGTGAAATGGGGCTGGCATTTTTGTGTATGACAGCGCTCTCATTGGCAGCGTGAAATGACACCGTCGTGAGAAAAAAACTTGAATTACAAGGGCCATTGTGTCTACATTCATTGCTAATCCAGTGGTCGTGACTAAATAAGGCGAAAATGGTGGACGTTCAATTCCATTGAGGCCGAGGGCCGATCAATTTCAATCATCAATCCGTCAATTTTGTTCGAGAGAAAACCAAGGGCGTGGAATTTTGTTTTAAGTTCATCAGAACTATGCGTCCACTATCAATGATTCTCTCCCTAAGCTGTTAATTCGAAATGCAAACAAAGAAACAAAACAAAAACACATAGAGAAAAGTTGTTCAACTAAATTAACTGTCTCTACTAATGAACAACTTATGTGTTCTTCCTGATCCGGCTGGAGGTGATATAATGTCTCGTTTGATAGAAGTAGCTGCCAGTGGGATTTGGCATGTGCATTAGGTGCGGCCCACGTTCAGTGGTGTTATCATGACCGGTAGACTAAACACAGACCCACCTGTAGTAGTGCCATCGTGGCCGGCACACTAGTTTCAGACCCACCTGCAGTGGTGTTATCATGACCGGTAGACTAAACACAGACCCACCTGTAGTAGTGCCATCGTGGCCGGCACACTAGTTTCAGACCCACCTGCAGTGGTGTTATCATGACCGGTAGACTAAACACAGACCCACCTGTAGTAGTGCCATCGTTAGCGGTACACTAGTTTCAGACCCACCTGCAGTGGTGTTATCATGACCGGTAGACTAAACACAGACCCACCTGTAGTAGTGCCATCGTGAGCGGTACACTAGTTGCAGACCCACCTGCGGTGGTGCCATCATGAGTATGCGTCTCCTCGTGATCACTTTCGGAGGTGGAGTAGAGGCCGCTGTCCACATGGGACAGAGGGCGAGCCTGGCTGGAAGACCTGGAACGCGTCAGTTTGTCGGGTCACCCACCAGGTGGCACGGCATGCTGCTGACCTTGATGCCGACATGCACTGGTTGGCATGGTGCGCGATACGATAAACGTGACGTGCTAACGTAACGTGCTAAACGTGAGCACCCCTGCCGCTCCGAGAACTGTCTCGAGTGATGATTCATTGTGCAAGATCACGTGGCATCGGCCGAGCTTTGATTAGTAGCCAAACGGTCGCCAAGGTCCACCAGACCATACATCTCTGTCGGCCACCGAGTCCGCCATACCTGTGCCGTATTCCACCGGCCACAACCAGTCACTCCGGCCGAACCACTTGTGGTACCCTATCCTCTGCTGCAGTGTCTGCTGCTGGGGGGTTGTCTTACATACTTGGGAGGGGACAAGTGTCTCATCAATGTTGGTTTTGCGCCCACCCAATAATTTCACCTTTTAACATGGAACTATGTGTAGTGTACCCCCAATCCGTTTGTGTATTCCCATTGCCTTCATGCATTCCCCAATAATTTAATCATATTTCACAAGGGGTATATAGTCCTCCCTCCACATAAAAGTCAGCACTTAGTATACGTCAACGGTCCTTGTATGAATAGAAATGCCTGAAGATGCCCGATCGCCCACCCCCAACATCTTCATATAGGTTGTGACGAAGAATCCGAGCCTGTCCGAGGATCAATGCAGTCGGGCCCCAGCTCAGATTATTCCAGTGCTGACACCATGCGCCCGGTAAAGTTGAACTCAAAGTTACTCTGAATGCCAGTTATCATTTCAGAGACCAGCTACTGAGGGCATCCGAGTATTCCAAATCAAAACACCCCACGTGAGATAAAAGTATTGGAAGGTTTGAAAAATTGGATAGGAAATAACTGTCATAGCTGTCACAATGGAACTATTAAGATGTGAAAGAATCGTGCAATTCGCAAACAGCATGGCACGTTTAACAGCTTCGCTCACATGATCGACCTGCCACCTTGCCAACCTCACGAAGGAAGATAGATGTGTTAACCCATAGTCCTGTCTAGCGGACATCATCTTACTGTTCCAATAGTCATCGAAATTTTAACAGGGCTGATGTAATCTTCCAGGAACAGGATGCTGACACCTAAGATCTCGTTTGCATTCGATGCACGTAATTTTGTAAACCAAAAGCGGTGCATACCGCCACGGGAATTCTGTCACATATTAAATGACAATATCCAGTATTGTAGTACTGCAGGTCATTCTATCTGGACAACGGGAGCATAGCGGTGGCCTGAAAACGGTTCCAGCGAGCTCGATTGCCTGTTTTCGCACGTCTCGTTTGCTCGATTTCGCACGTCTCGTTTGTCTATCCCAGTGGCGACAATTTGGAAGGTTGGGCGGACTCTCCCCTACAGAGCGCCTGTTATGGGACCATCTTCATTCAATTTTGGCACTACCTTCGCGTCTGAAAATGCCACACGAGACCCACTCATGGTGGACGTCGGTGACATAACAGATAACGTGGCTGATCTTTTGGAAAGCTACCATGTTTTGGGGAAATGTGCAGGCGAAGGACTGCATCACGATTTCAAGTTGCAATATTGAGCGATCGCCGCATTCCAGGTCGTCCTGGAACAAATAATAGTGTCCGGGACTGGAACAAGGGTTTGGAATACACTAAGAGGAAAGTGTCACGCAATCACACCGGAAATGTATCGGAGCGCGTAAAACTGAAGACAAACATCAAAATTAATTCACCCTGAGTAATCTCCACCAACGAAGGAACTGAAATACGAGAATGCGAACGCCCGTATTTAAAACTCGTTCATCAATGAGAAATCGAAAGACTCGACCAAAATGACGACGGAAATGCACTGGATAGGGAATTTTCAATTATTTACGAACGCTCAGCCATTTCGCAATGGGGTATTTGATCAATGAGAGCAGCACGACTTGAAACTTGCAACAGTGCATCGCTCCTGACCTACATGCTGCTGATGACTACCAAGTGACCTGTTTCATTACGTGCAACGAAATAACAACGACGATGAATCTACATATGGATTTTAATATTTTAATGATTTTAATAATTAAAAACACTAGACGTCTGCATAATGTTTCACAAGAGCAAGACATTGGAGAAAGTAGCTTGCAAGTAACATGGAATTTTAATTATAATACAACAAAAAGCGAATTCCAGTCGTATTTATATATAGTTAAATAGTGCTACGAACGTTTACTTTGGCTACTTATAGCCAGTCGAGGCACTCTCCGAGGGTCCAAGGTCCTATCAAGCGGTTGGGGCACTTCACCGCCGGGGGCCCTTCGCCCATGGGTCCCCTCAGTTGACTCAGGGTTTCTTAAACAGACACACGTGGATGAACGTGACAAAATAAACGAAATGACAGCTAGACAAAACAAGGCACACTCACTCCTGCGAGCACGCATCGTCGAGCACCGACCTTCGTCTCAGCAGTTGCTCCAGCTCGTTGACCCTCGCCTCCAGTACCGGGACCTGACCGGACACCGTCTCCAGCTCCTTGACCCGGCACACGGCCGTCACCAGCAGATGTCGGGTCTGGGTCAGGTCGACTAGAAGCTTCCGTCTGCGGGTCCCAGCAGGAGCGTGTCGGGAACAATGAGATCACGCGCGCGCGCGCTACGGTTCACCGCCGGATGTGATGCTTTCTGAAGTCGGATCAAAAGCGTCCCCCCGGGCCCGTCAGACCGTGTTTGTTTTGCATGCACACAGACCACCAGCAGCACACTAGCGAACGGTGACTGGTGAGTCATTGCCAAGGTGAGCGGCACAACTGGCTGGAGTTGGGTGGGAACATACCACCGCCTGTCTGCCACATTGATAGGTGGTATTTTATTGCTGACTGGCCCGCTGTTATTTAATTAAAGTCGGCCCATAAACCCTGGGTGTGTCGGAAGCTGCCGATCGCGGCCGGCCATGAGCTAGACTGCAGCAGTGCAGCAGTGCAGCAGTGCAGCAGTGCGGCTGTGCAGCAGGCTCTCCGCCCGGCAGGAATAGCCCGTCAGACTGGGCCCGCTGCGAGACGCGCCGCCGTCGCGCCAAGCCACAACATCGACTGACGGCGCGCCAAAACTGGCGGTCGGCGCGAGTATGTGGCGGGACGTGTCGCGGGAAAATGACGCGGGTGCTTCAGCTGGATGGTACTGGTAGTGTGATGGGCTGGAATGTCTCCGAACAGTTACAGTAAAGTTATGAGTTGGATCTGCTACGTGAGCAGGGGATGGGTGCTGTATGTTCGAAGCAGTTGATGCGCCCCTAAGACCAAATAGCCAACTATGTGAGCAGTGGTTCGGTGCAGTTAGTGTGACGGAGTATGTTTGGTCAGGAGAGGCACAACTATTGTGATGAGGTAAGTGGGCTAGGTGGGCTGAGATCAGGTGCAGATAGGGCAAATGGGTTAGGTGGGTTAAGTGGGCTGTGGTCAGGTGCAGACAGTGTGGTATGTTAGAAGGGCTGTGACTAGGTGCAGGCAGTGTAGTGGGTTAGAAGAACTGTGATGAGGCACAGGCAGTTGTTGGGTTAAGTGGGCTGTAGTCAAGTACAGGCAGTGTGACCGGTTAGATAGACAAGAGCCAAATACGGGCAGTGTATTGGACTGGGTGGGATCTGGCAAGGCACAGGCAGGGTAGTATGCCGGCTCGGGTGCACAGCAACACCACCTCGTCATCACCGAGGTATTTTGGCGGGAATATTCGGTACCACCTCTCCTCCTATCTCACCAGCCATCCCAGAGGTGCAAAATGCAGCGCCGACACCACGCCATTTCGCCGGCCGACGCTCGACGTGACGTAATGTCGCAGCCATTAGACTTTCATCACCACCTACTGTGGCTCGCACATATTAAATCTGCCGCGCGGAAGATTATTTGCGACCTTTCCAAGCGTTCGCCATCATCAAATTACGGGGCATCGTCAGGCGTGCGAGGGGAACGGCGCGTGTCGTGAAATATTGCTCTGTTGTGCTCGTGCTTCTGACGTCAGGCAAGTGC